>JAJPUD010007585.1:0-37230 GCA_023553655.1 Myrmecobius fasciatus | reverse complement strand
ATAAGTTCCATGGACCACAGAGAAAAAAGTAAACTCCCTACTGTCTCCATTCAATTTTCTCCAAAGATCTATCATACCTAACTTTTCTAACAATTGGTTTACCTCCCTAGTTTTTTTCTTATTTATTTTATGGTTTGATTTATCTAATTCTGAGAGAGCAAGCTTAAGATCCCGCACTAGTATAGTTTGGCTGTCTATTTCTTCTTGCATCTCTCTTAATTTCTCTCCTAGGAATTTGGATGCTATTGCACTTGGTGCATATATATTTAGAATTGATATTGCTACATTATCTATGGTATCCTTTAATAAAATATAGTTTCCTTCCTTATCTCTTTTGATCAGATCTATCTTGGCTTTTACGTGATCTGAGATAAGGATTGCTACCTCTGCTTTTTTTTGTTCACCTGAAGCATAATAGGCTCTGCTCCAGCCTTTTACCTTTATCCTATATGTGTCACTATGTTTTAGATGTGTTTCTTGTAGACAACATATTGTGGGATTGTGGTTTTTAATCCAGTCTGCTATCTGCTTCCGCTTTATGGGAGAGTTCATCCCATTCACATTCACAGTTAGAATAACTAATTCTTTATTTCCTGCCATCTTATTTACCCAAGTTATGTTTTTCCCTTTCCTTTCCCCTTTCTCCCTTCCCCTCTCCTTAGTATTTTGCTTTTGATGACCCCCTCCCCCAAACAATCCTCCACCCTTTAGATCCCCTCCCCCTTTTTTTACTCCTTTCCCCTGATTCTTCTATTTTCCCTTCTATTAGTTTATCCCTTTCTTTTCCTCCTTTCCCTCTCACTTCTCTCTAGCACTGGACAAGTTTCTCTGTGAAATCAAGTGTCTGATATACACTTTTAGAGCCCAATCTGATGAGAGTAAGATTTACACAATGTTCACCTCCCTCCCTTCTTTCTCTCAATTATATTAGGTTTTCTTTGCCTCTTCATGAGATTTTACCTTATTTTTACCTCCTTTTTTTTTAATCTTATATAATACCACATTTTCCCTCTTTCCCCCAGTATGATAACCTTTCCCCCCTCTAGTTTTCTTTTTCATATTATCAAAGTAATATCTAATTATACCCCCAATCTTTAAGTATCCCCCTAGTAGAAATAAAGTTCTCAAGAATCCTTTCCTTTTTACCTTTTTTTTTTTTTTTTTATGCTTCTCTTGAGTTTTGTGTCTGGAGGTGGAATTTTTTGTTCAGATCTGGTCTTTTCATTAGAAATAGGTGAAATTCACCTATATCATTAAATGACCATCTTCTTCCCTGGAAGATAATGCTCATTCTAGCTGGATAGGTTATTCTTGGCTGTAATCCGAGTTCCCTTGCCTTTCAGAATATCTGGTTCCAGGCCCTTCTATCCTTCAACATAGAGGCCGACAGCTCGTGTGTGATTCTAATTATAGATCCTCGGTATTTGAATTGTTTCTTTCTAGCTGCTAGCAGAATCTTTTCCTTGGTGCGATAGTCCTGAAATTTAGCCACGATATTCCTTGGGGTTTTAATTTTGGGGTCTCTTTCAGGAGGTGATTGGTGAATTCTTTCAATGGTGATTTTGCCTTCTGATTCCAAAATCTCAGGGCAGTTTTCTTTCAGGATTTCCTGGAAGATAGTGTTTAGATTCTTTTTTTTCATCATGGCTTTCAGGAAGTCTAATAATGCTTAGATTGTTTCTCCTAGATCTATTTTCCAAGTCAGTTGTTTTTCCTAGGAGGTATTTCATATTTTCTTCTATTTTTTCATTTTTTTGTTTTTGTTTGACTGATTCTTGAAGTCTTATTGAGTCATTCACTTGCATTTGTTCAATTCTTATTTTTAAAGTGTTATTTTCTTCAGTTACCTTTTTAAGCTCCTTTTGTAACTGGCCAATTTGTTCATTGCACTCTTTTTTCACTTCACTAATTTCATTTTTCAGGGCATTATTGTCTATTTCCAATTTACCAATTTTGTTTTTCAATAAATTGGTGTCTTTTTCATATCTCTTTTGCAGGGTATTATATTCTTCTTGCACTGAACTCAGTTTTTTTTCCCATTTATCATCCAGCTCTTTTTTGAGATTCTTTATGCAATCTTCCAGAAAGGCTTTTTAAAAAGGAGACCAGGTTATATCTCCCTTGATGACTTCCTCTGGATTTACTTTGTCTACAGGTACCTCAGGATCTGGGGTCTGCCTTTCTTTCTCTCCATAAAAGCTGTCTATGATAAGAGCTCTCTTCTGCTTCTTACTCATTTTTTATTTATTTATTTTTTTAAAAGCTTGGGGTTTGTGCAAAGCAGAGAAGCAGTGGCTAGCTGTGGTAGTTTGCCCTGGGGCAATTCCGGTAATTAACTTCTGGTGCTGGCTGGTTGGGGTAGGACCATGCATTTGAAATGGGTTACAAACTGCCTTTTACAAAAGGCAGATCTGCCAGAGCACCTGCCCGCAATCAGGGCAGAGTGTCCCGAGTGCCTCAGAAACTCTCAGCAGCTGTTTTGAGTTTCTGCCACACTGAGCCCCGCCCAGATTCCTATCTCTCCAGGATGCAGGGCAAACTGCTCACTCTCACTGCTCGCCCCTTCTGCCTGACTGAAACAGACCTTTATGAAGTTCTTCAAAGGTAACTTCAGCAAGCAGAATTTCTTAGTCCAAATATTTTTGGGTTCGTTGACTTAAAGATCAGTTCAGAGGCTTATTTTACTGTTGACTTGAGAGAAGGTCAGAGGAGGACACAGAGAGTTGCTCACTCCGCCATCTTGGCTCCGCTCCCTCTCGATTTAATTTAATTTATCCAGATTATTTCCCTCTCCCTCTCTCCCTCTCCCTCTCCCCCCCCCCCCCCTCCCTCCTCTCTCTTTTTCCCTTCCCCCCTCTTTCTGCCTCTCTGTCTCAAAAGTTTTTGAATATTAAAGACGAGCCCATCAAAACAGTTTTGAATCACTACAGGGATCATATTTCCAATTCTTTGAATTGTTTATGACTAAACATTTAATAAGCCATTTTAAGGGGCAAAGCAATGATCTTATTCTCTTGATAATACATCTTCTCTTTTTTGTATATTTTTTCTTGCCTAAAACCTGACTTCATTTTACCCTGACATTCTTTTAATTCCTAATTATCTGGATCATACTTATTAAATGTATTCATGGTCAAATTTAGATCCTGTACTATCAAGATTTCTCATAGTACAAAATTTTAGCAGATCCTTCTTGGTCAGTCAGGGTTTAACCACATTTTTGAGGAATTTGTCTAGGTCTAAGTATGGGATTCAGCACTGAAGCATTACTACACAGTAACTGAATTCTAGCTTGCTTAGACCATGCCTCAATATTCATTATAAGGTTGGCAATCACAAGAGAAAAGGAGCCCCTTTTCACCAAGTTGAAATGTTGGCCAATCATCCCTTGCTATTTAGATCTTTCACTATTGTTGAGCCTCAGCTAGGAAATTTTTCTAAAAAGCTTCCAAATCTACCAATAGTTTTTGGGAAACAGATCATCTATCTTTATGAGCATTGAACCAATGAGCCTTAGGGAACCCAGTGGAACTTCTAAGATTTATATGTACAAATGTGTGTACATGTATACATATATGTGTGAATTATATTATATTAATTATATTATATCATATTTAGAAAAGAAAAAGAAAATGCATTCCCAGTGAGAAGTTTTTAGTTTTTAGGTCCAGTCTTTTTCAGAATTGTTGAATTTGGACATTTTGACTAATACAAATGGACTTTTTATTTAAACATGTCTTAGACTAGGTGGATTCTGAGGTCACTTTCAAATTAGAAATTCTCTGAAGTGATTTGCCCAAAATTACATAGGTATTAAATAGTAGAGTGGGATTCACATCTGACTTAAAATTCAGGTGCCTTTGCGTGTTTCCTTCCTTGTTCACTATCACCCCTTAAAAAAATCCATTATTTTAATATTTACAAAGCTTTTGATTCACAGTTGGTAATGCAAATGCGCTTATATTTATTTTATAGAAAAAGTAATTGAAATGTAAAGTGAGGTGTTGAAGGTTACACAGTTATTCAGAGCTGAAGTATAAATCCATTTATAACACTTTTTACCACACTACACAGCCTAACAAGCTTCTTTTGATCTATCCAAGTGTTGTTGGGGGCTATAAAACATTAATAATGATGGTGATTGTGATAATACAGAAATAGATGCTAGTCTTTTCTTCACAGAAACAATTATTATCCAAAGATATGTCAAATACCACCATTAACATTTTTTCAGATTTCAATGATAATCTCATATACTCATACTAAATACATAAAAAAACTCTGAAAACTTGCAAGGAGGTGGAAGTTCCAAATTTCTGAAGGTTTCCCATGCTAATCTGGTTTCTAATTTGTGCTGAAATGGTTTTCTCTGTTTCAGGAGCTAAATCCTGGAGCCTGGCTAAATGAAAAGAGCAGCTATTGGGGAAAACTGAGATTTTGTACTAGGAAATGGGAATGGACATCCATTTTGACAGCTTTTATTGTTGCTGTGTCATTCCAGTCACGTTCAACACTTTATGAGCCCAATTAGGATTTTCTTGGCAGAGATACTAGAGTGATTTCTCATTTCCTTTTCCAGATCATTTTACAGATGAGGAAACTGAGGCAAATAGGGAGAAGTGACTTGCCAGGAGTCACACAAATATTAAGTTGTAGATTTAAGATTCACATCGAATTTCTCTGACTCAAATTCCAGGTCTCCTTCTACGGTACCAGTTCTTCCCTTACTCTCTATAATACAAAAACAAACAAAGAAGAACCCACACATAATTGCAAGGATTATAAAGTCCTTGATTCACAACAACTCTAAAAGGTATACAATGAAAATATTTTTATATCCATTTTGTGTATCAAGAAGCTCGGGTTCAGAGACAAAGTGACTTTCATAGAGTCACACTTAAAAATGAGATACAAATCTAGATTTATTCTTTCTTCTAGACTTAAATGCATTCCATCATACCATACTTACTGTCAATCATTTTGTATATGTTCAAGTAAAAAATTAGTGTCTATAATCTAAAATACTAATGATAGTGATTATATTATAAAAGTAATATAAAAATATAAAAAGTGTTAGTCCTATTTTCTAGGAGATTATTATTATTCAAGAACATATCAAATGCTATCTTTAAAAATAAAACTATTCAGATTTCAGTCATAATTGTATGTAACCATATCAAGTACACTAAAAGAAATTGGAAAATGGGGCAGAGAGAGTGGAACTGTCAAATTTCTGACAAATTCTTATACTCCTTATGGAATGAAGTATACATTTGGTGATTTCGTCTTCATCTAGGGCTTCTTAAAATTTTTCACTTGCAACCCCTTTTTCCCCAAGAAATGCTTTATGTGATCCCAGGTTTATAGATATATAAAATAGGTGTACAAATCAAATGTTTACTGATAATAAATTATAATTTTGCAACCCCCACACTTAGTTATGTGACCCCGTCATATGGGAACACAACCCACAGTTTAAGCTGAGATCTAAACCATTTGAGTTAAAGGAAGCTATGATAGTTTGGTGGAAATGTATTCAAACCATTCATTGGGCATCCTAGAGATTATAGAGCGCAAAAAGGGAATTTTTCAAACCAATGTCTTAATATAATGTATTTATAACTGCTAATAGATAAACATGATCATTCAGATGGTATATTGGGAGTAGAAATTATTATGTAGTTTAATGTATATGCTACTTAGCACATGTAACACTAGGTGTCATTACTGAATATGAAAACCCCATTGATCTTAGTGAGTAAAGCACCTGAGTGGAGTTATACAACATATGAATGACTCATGTCTATACCCTAATTTAGAAAGGGAGAAATTCCAACAAAATGCTGGAGTTGAGATTCCAGGTCTATACTAGGAAAGATCATTATATCCTATGTGGTTCCTAGAACTGCTTTTCATGTTGGGATCCAATGAATATGAAGAAATATGTCCATGCCTGGGTCAACCACATTTAGCACAGTTCATAACACATGAATTGTTCCAGAATAATGGAACATTTTTAGGAACAATCTCTTCTTGTAAACAGCTGAAGATGTGGGAAATAGCAGTTCTGTTGTTTATCAGCCACCGTCCACCTCAGCACTCTGTACTGATTTAGCCATACCCACTCATTTTTCTTCCCTTCTAGGAAGGGAAAAATTACATCTTTGGCTGCTGTTAAATCTGTTGCAACAGTTCCTGCTCATCTAGCCTTCAGAAACCTTTTCTTTTCCTCTTTCCTGGTCCACCGACATAAGTGCTGGTCCCATCTGTCTTTTAGGTAAGTTCTCTCTTCTTTGCTATGAGTTCCCCTTTTAGTCTCTCTACCCCCATACTAAATCAAACAATATTTCTTTGAATCAAGAAAAGAGTGAAAAATCCCAAATTCTAGTGGTTAATGTGAGTCCAAGTCATTATTTCTTCCTTCTGGAAGAGGTTTCACAAATTGAACGAACATTGATTGTTCAGCATCATTAATTACCATATCTGTACTTCAGAGTAACCTTGTGACAACTCATCCATTTTTCTCGAAACTTAAATGTGCCTCAGGAAATTAATGAACTGTTTTGATTATTGGAAAGAGTTTGAGTGTATAAAATAGTGTTTGTTATGGATGTTCAAAAATATACAAAAATTGAAGGTAAATTGTGTTATGTGAATTTGGCAATTTAGTTGTATTTTCTCTCTACTGATTATCTCTAATTTGTCCTATATCTTGTTCATACATAGCTGTTTGCATGTTGTCTCTCCCATTAAACTATGAGTTTTCTGATAGCAGGTCCTGTCTTTGTATTTTTAATTTATGGAATAAAACAAGCATTTCCATAATCTAGTTTAATTAAGGAAATTATTGGACATGAAATTGCAAACTTGAAAATGCCTAAGGAAAGATAAGACCTTCAGCAGACTATCTTTTACCTCTCTTTCTATCTCCAGCACTTAATATAGTACATGGCACATAGAAGGTACTTAATAAATGTTTATTGAATTGAATTTTGCCTTTCTTTGTTGTTTGGGGGTTACTTAGTACTTAGTACAATGCCTGGAATACATTAACAAATGCTTATTGACTGGCTAACTGATTGAAGGAACTGGGGGGCATTTTACTTGGAGAAGAGAAGCCCTGGGGAGAAGAGGGTTATGTATGATATTTGTCTTCAAGTATCTAAGTAAAAGAATTGGATTAGTGCAGCATGTGTCCAGAAAACAAATCTAGAATCAATGGGTAGAAATGATGTAGAAGCTTAATGTAGAGAGGGAAACTACTGTAGAATTAGAATTATCTAAGAACAGAATGGGATTATTTTGAAAGATCATTGGTTACATCTCCTCTTGGATATTATAAAAACAAAGCTGACATATCAAGTATGTTATAAAAGGAATTTACTTTCAGGTATAATTTGGGCATGATGCCATTGAAGTTTCATTCAACTCTGAAATGGGAAGATTTTCAATTTTCCTGTACTAGAAAGAACCCTAGAGTAGTGTACAAAAGAGAAATGTGATTTAGCCACCTGAATTTTAGAATTCCCATTTAGAAAACCTATTTAAATGTACTATTTCATTGATAATTTTTCTTTCATATCAAGATTTAAGGGAATTTCCATGAATAACACAGACACAGCAAGTACTAAACAATTAGGATTATTATCAGGCTTAGACTGAAAGCAGGGTACATTTTATCAACAATACCTTTACTCAAAGTTTCATACTTTCCCATATTAATAAAACACCCTTTGCTTTCCCACAGTTTAAATTAATGGAAAACTTTGACCACTATTATTAACCTTGTCTTGTGTATTTGTAGAGATTAAAATGTGAAATACACACATTATAGTCTATCTCCATGATGTTTTTTTTTTCCCATGAAATTGTGTCCAAATGATAAAATACAGGTATAAAAGGACTTTGGCATTTGATCTTATTGGTACAAAGGCCCTGAATATTCTATCATGGTAAGTTATTGTTTTTTTCTTTTTTTAAATATAGGTGTTGGGGAAAAAATTTGAGAATCTTTGCTTTGTTGTGTGCAGATTATTATTACTAAAATGCTGAAATTGTTATGAATTCCTGTATTTTTATGATAACCTTTCTAGTGAGACTCAATTGAATATTTCTTGATTGGTTTAGATGTCGGGGCTTTGGATTGCCACTCTTCTCCTGCTGGGCACAGTCAGAGGTAAGAAACAATTAGTAAATTTTAGAAGTTATTCAGCACCATCACCCCATGTCCAAGCAAGTTTTGACCAGAATAGTCTCGGCTTCAGTTGCATGTGTCTGCCACCAGAGCAGAATTGTATTGTATTGGCTGACTATGTTGGGTAGGGTAGACAGCACTATAAAAAGTGATTTCAGGAAATCTAAGAGACTTTATTGCTCTTAACCACCCTGCCTTCCTTAATGCTAACTATTTCCATTTAGATTTTATATTTCCATAATTAGACGATCTCTTGGGCTATGATTTTGACAAAAGGAAGAAGAGGAGTATTTTTCATCATTTTGCTAGGAATTGACTCAAGCTCCTGGATAATCCAATCCCATTCAACAGACATACAAAAATTTTTTCTTTTTAAATATTTAAGACAATTTTAAATTCACTTATTATAGGAAAGGAAATCTGCTATGGTGATCTTGGATGCTTTCCGGATGATGAGCCCTGGGGTGGAACAATAATGAGACCACTTAAAGTTTTACCCTGGAGTCCAGAAAAGATCAACACCCGTTTTCTGCTTTACACAAATGAAAATCCAAACTTCTTTCAAGTAAGAGCTATATATATATATATGTATATATATATATATATATATTTTTTTTAATTTTACATGTGCTTCATCCAATAGAGCCAATAACTTAATTCAAATTTCCTAGAAGCTGTCCTTTGGGCAAACAATGAAAATATAAAACTATAATAAAATAAGGAAAAATTTCATATTATGATTATCATTCTTTTAAATCATCAAAGTGTTTCTTTGATGCTTCAATGTGTTGTGGAGTAAATTGAGGTCCTCAAAGGGTATGTCAGTGCAGTACAAGCTCTGTGTCCCAAGAGCTATGCTAAATGCTAGGAATATAATGAAAAGCAAAATTCAATACAATTCATTCAATATGTTCATTAAATGATATTAATCCAGCACCATAGATTTTTCTATCTTCACATCTGTCCAAGGATCAGTCAATGAATCACTCAATAAACAATTATTAGGCACCTACTGTGTGCCAGGCACTATTCAAACCATTGGAAATATAAAGTCAGAAACAGTCCCTCAAGAAACATAGTATAATGGGGAGACAATAAGTAAACAGCTATGTACAAACAAAGCATATGTGGGATAAATTTGAGGTAATCATAGAGAATATATTAGCATTATGGGAAGCCAGAAAAGACTTATTGCAAAAAGACAGGATTCTATCTGAGACTTGAAGGAAATCACGAAAGCCAGGAAAGAGAGCTTTTGGGGTATTTTCAGTGAAAATTCCCAGGCTTTATGCTATGGAGTGTTTTATAGAAGAAACAGCTAATCCAGTCAGGGGGAATCAATGGAAAGACTGCTGGACCTGAAATCAGGAAACTCTAAGTTAAACTTTGATGCCTAGAGGATTTATAATCCCAGGTAATTCAATTAACTGAGCAAGTCTGCCTCTGTTTCCTTCTTCTGCAAAAAGGGAGATAATAATAGCACTTACTTTGCAAGATTGTTGTAAGGATCAAATGAGATCATATTCATAAAACACTAGACAATTGCTCCATGGATACTAGTTATAACAACCAGTATTATTGTCATTTTTGTTATCGCTATTATTACAGAAACAGCAATGTCATTGGATTGCAGAGTACATGGGAATAAGGTACAAGAAGACTAGAAAGGTTGAAAGTAGCCAACTTAAAGAGGGCTTTAAAAGACAAATGGAATTTTATATTTGATCCTAGAAGTATTAGGGAGTTACTGGAGTTTATTGAATAGTAGAGTAATATAGTCAAACTTTTGCTTTAGAGAAATAGATTTGTTGCCTGAATGGAAGAAACACTGAAGTGAGGAAGGATGTGACCCTGGGAGACTAATTGAAGGCTTTTGCAATAGGACAGGTGTGAGGTAAGGAGAGCAGCACCAGGAGAGTGGCAATGTCAGGGAGAGAGAGGGATATGTACAAGAGATGTTGCTAGGGTAGAATCAATAGGTCTTGGCAATAGATTGGATATGAGGGAGTGAGGGAGATTGAGGTATTGGAGAGGATACCTAAGTTGTGAGACTGGCTGACCAGAAAAATGGTGTTGCCCTTGACAGTGATAGGAACATGAGCTAGAACAAGATTTTGGGGAGAATATGGTAAGTTCAGTTTTGGACACTCCACATTGAAGATATCCATGGGACTTCCATTTTGAGATGTCCAATAGGCCATGAAAGATGAGATTAGGAGAAAAATTAGGACTAAATGAATAGTCTGAGAACCATATGCATAGAAATTAAAAATGGATACCCATAATTCTAGAACATGTTTTCAGACTTATGGATCAGAAATCAGAGAATCCAGGTTCTAGGGTTATGACAGCACCCACAAATTGTTGCCTAGAAGACAGGAGATGATGTCCTTTCCTCCCCATTCCTCCTTTAACATTGATATCAAGTTGCTTCCCTAGATATAAATTTAAGTTCACTCTTCTCTCATTAACTGCTTTCTTTCTTCCCTTCACTGGAATAATAAAGGGATGCCATTGATCATAGCCTGTGCAACTTTTTGTTGACACATTAAATTGACATTTCCCGACTCTAAAAGGGGGAGATCAGTCTCAGATAAATATATTATGATCTGACAGAAAGAATGAAGGACAAAGAGAGAGGCTTTGTGGGTGTAGTCCCTTGATTTGACTATCTAGGATATTAATTCCCACCATTACCATTACAATATGACTTGGGCAAATTATGTAATCTCTGAGTTTTCTCATCTGCAAAATGAAGGAGTTGAATCTGAAGTCCATTGTAGTCTTCCCTATATGATCTTCTGATCTCCCTTTTGCCCTCTTAGTTATATTCTACCCCAGACCTCTGATGATATTCTCTTTTGCTGCTTCCAAATGCACTATCATTATATATTATAATTTTGTGTATTATGTCATCCCCTCAGACAATAAACTCTTTGATAACAGGAACTCTATTTTATATAAATATTACATCTTCCCCCATGCCCAGTTTAGCATAGTATTTTTTACAATATAGTTAGATAGGTGGCATAGTGGACAGAATGACAGATCTAAAGTCTGGGAGACCTGAATTCAAATCCAGCCTCAGATACTTAGTAGCTGTGAGAACTTGGGGAAATTACTAACCTTTGCCTCAATTTCCTCAATCGTAAAATAAGGATAATAATATCTTTCAATTTTGTTATGAGGATCAAATGAGATAACATTTGCAAAAAATTTATCACAGTGCTTGGCACATAGTAGGCATTTATTGTTTATTTCTTTCCCCATGAGTACTTATTTAATTGAACTGAATTTACTTGCACTAAGGACTACCACTAAAAGTTGATGTTTCTTTCTACGTATGAAATAATTTTCTCTTCTTAAAGGGAAATGAAGCAAATGACCATAAGTTGTTTAAGACAAAAAATAACAACTGGTACTTTTCTTTTAATCACAGACACTGCGACCATCAGAGCCATCCACCATTGAGGATTCAAATTTCAAAACAGACCGGAAGACTCGTTTCATTATCCATGGCTACATAGACAAAGGAGAAGAAAACTGGCTGTTAGACATGTGCAAGGTATAAGGCAGATCCTTTCCTGTATTCCCTTAATCTACACCTTCAAGTCATTCTAGTTGTAGGTTTCCAAAAAAAAATTTACATATATATGTGTGTGTGTATTTATATCAAATATATATAATATAGTATGTAATATTTGAAAATGAACTCTGTATATATGTATACATATGAATGTATAAATGTATATATATTATACATAATATATATGTATATATATGTGTGTGTATGTGTGTGTCTGTGTGTGTGTGTGGAGAAAGAGAGAGAATTTTCAAATAGGCAATTCTTTTAAATGACAATTCAAATTTACAAAAGAGATTGTTTTGGGGAGGAGGTTAGGAATTTTAGAATGTTAAGAATTTGTATTGCATATATTAACCAAATGAATATTCAAAACTATTTACTATAAAATTTATAATATTTGTAAATATATATGTATGTATGTGTGTGTATATTAGAGGCATGTCAGGGAATAAATGGAGTCAGGAAAACTTGGGTTCAAATAATGCCTCTGCTCCATATTGACTTTGTAAACACAGGCAAATAGGAAATGATAACAAAAACACACTTTGGGAGGTAGGCATGTGATTATTCATTTGACAAGATTATGTAGCTCAAATCTTCTTTAAATAGTGTTTCTTCTTGCATTTAAAATAGTTTACTTTATCCAAAATAAGTTTGCTGATCACATAAAAGCAAATAAAAAGTGCTTTTTTTGCCCACATAAGCTTTTCCATCTTAAAATGTTATATAAATATGATTTGTTATTATGGTGATTATTTTCTCGTATTGATTTTCCCTCGGAAGCTTGAAATGCAAAGTATCATAATCTCTGTGTTTTCTGTGTCTATCATTAGTGAAAATCACAAGGAAGTAATTTTCTTTATAAACAATTTTAAATTTCTGCCTTATTTAAGATATCCATCTATTTAAGATGAAGAATAATGTAATCATTATTTTTCCCCATTTGGGGCAGGTCTTGTTACAATAAGAAGGATATTTTAAATTGTCATTTGAATGAGAGGAAACCAAAAAAATATGTTGATTTTATGAGAGATGAGGGAGTAAAAGGAAGAGGATACAATCTGGTGAAATTCTATGGCATAAACCATGGCACAAGTATAAGAAACATTGTTTGTTGCAAGAGGAAGCAGCAAAAAAGAGAAAGTATCCCTAAGATATAAATAACTTTCTTTTTTTGAAATGCAGTACCTTGATTCAGACCTTTTTCTGCTTTCTAAACAGCCAATTCAATAATGCTACCTTCCTCAAATCCATTAATAACTGTCCATCCCTGAAATGGTTAGTGGAAGCAGGAAAGGTATACATGCATAAAATCAAAGATCTTAAACCTAAGGACATAGTTTTCCCTGTGATTCATCTTTTTGTACCTGCTCTCATCCCAGTGAAACAAGTGTGCTATTTATATGATGTGATAGATGAGATTCTCTAGCTCTTCCACATACATCAAAGGTTTTATTTTCCTGGTATGATATAATAGCATCACATATATTTGCAAAGAAGGATGCTAAAATTTATTTTGGGGAAAAATATGCACTATTTTAAACTCAGGAGGTTGGATGTGCTATGAGATAGGGCTGCTGAGGACCCATCAATTCCTTAAACATCTCTGGAGAAGTATTTCTTGTGAAATAATTTATTCTGTGCTGGACCTATTGAATTCCACTAGATATAAAAGCTTTCACAGAATATGTTTCCACATGAGATATTGCTAGTTATTAGTTACTATAACTATAATGATAGAAGCTGTTCGTTTAGAAATTTACAAAGGAAATGCCCTTCATACCAGATGTAAGATTCCCATTCCCTGTATACAGGAGTTGCACTGGGATGCTGTCTATCAAGCATTTAATGGCTTTGGTCTGGCTTTGGGTTTTCAGTAAGGAAATTGAATGACCTTTGCACTAATGCTTCTTCTTAAGGAATTTTCATTTTATATCCCAACTTTAGAATATGTTTCAAGTGGAAGAGGTGAATTGCATCTGTGTAGACTGGAAAGGGGGCTCGCAGACTACTTATTCCCAGGCTGCAAACAACATCCGTGTTGTAGGGGCTGAAGTTGCTAAAATGATTAAAGTTCTTTTGGTAAGTAGAAAGGTATTTGATGTGCCATAATAATTATTTTGTATAAATCAGATCTTCACTGTTGTGTCTCTACAACAGAATATAAGCTCCTTGAGAAAAGAGATTGTTTGCTTTTAGGTTTTATAATTCCAGTTGATAGAGCCATACCTTGCCCATAGGAGGTGTTTAATAAACACAGTATTACACTGAATATGCAGCTAGATGGCACAGTGTGCTGAGTCTGGTAGCAAGAAGACCTCAATTCAAATTTGACATCAGACACAAGTTGCATAACCCTGGGCCAGTCATTGAACTTGTTTGCCTTAGTTTCCTCAGCTGCAAAATGATCTTGAGAAATTACAAATCACTTCAGTGTCTTTGTCAAGAAAACTCACAAAAGGACCATGAAAAGTCAGATAAAACTGAAAACAACTAAAGAACAACAACTCTATTGTTGCCATTCCAAATAGACTTTGCCAAAGAATTCTATAAAGAATAAATCAAATAGAGATGAATAGTGTTGTGCCCTTTACTTAGTGGGGTTGAGAATTTCTTTTGTCCCTGCCATATCATGTCAGAATCACTTCAGTGATTTCCTTCTACCCCTAGGCTCTTATTTTTGTGATTTAATTGACCACAATCTCCTATGATGTCTATAGATACCAAATGTTCTCTTTCACAGCAAAAGGGCACACAAAGGCCCAAGATTCATTATGTTTTATTACAAAAATGAACAGGCTTCATCCAGAGAAATGAGACCATAAGGAGAAATCACTGGTCTTAACCAGCTCTGGCAAATTGCCAAACAGTCCCAGAGCAAGTCAAGGTCATAGCTTGTATCAGGGGAACCTTACAGAAGTCCAAGGGCATATAGCCATGAAATTATAGCATCCCTGACAAATAGTTCGAATTGCCAAAGGTGGGGAATATTTCTGTAATCAACATGGGCAGGAATCTAATGAATTCATTTTTTGAAAATGTACTTTTCCTTTAGACTGACTATCAGTATCCACCTTCTAATATCCACATCATTGGCCACAGTGTAGGAGCTCATGCAGCTGGAGAGGCTGGGCGAAGGATACCTGGTCTGAGCAGAATTACAGGTAGGTGGGAGTGGTGATATTGCCGTGGTTCATCACAAAGCACTGCAAAGGCCACTGGACACTTTAAATGCTACTTTATTTTTCAAGGAGAATTGTTTCTTTTACTTTTGACAAAGTAGATTGTGCAAAGAATAAATATTTTAGGGAACCACAAATTTAAAAATGTTTGGTCCTTATAAATATATGTGGCTTTCATATCTTTTTTTACCCTTTCTTCTTTATTCTGTCTCTTTTCTCATTCCACTATAAATTTTGTATTAGCCCCTGTGAGTCCATGAAAGTCTCAGATTTTCTATTGTGCTGCTATATCTCCTTTCCCCACAATTTATTATGCTTTCAGGAGCTGATTTTCATAAAAGAATAAACAAAACAAACTTAAATTAATATCATTGTGATTGGAATGGATCAAGTCATAATGTTACAGGAGATATTTTAGAAAAATGAGATAGTAGAGAGAGGGAGGTAGAGCAAAAATGAAAGATTAGCAGCAACTCAGCTGAACTTTTTCAATGTTCCCTTCCAAACCACTTTAAAATCACACCTCAAATCAAATTTTGGAGCAGCAGAGCCAAGAAAATTGTCAAGGTGAGACATTTTCCCAGCCTAAAAATCTTAGGAGGTCAGCAGAAGACTTTTGGGACACTAGCAGCACTGGGAATTTCAGGATCAGAAACAGTAAAAGGGTCAGTCAAGTGGTTAGAAAGAAATTGCAGGGGACCTTTTATTGGCACTGACTACAGCAAGCACTAGTTGTAAAATCTATTATCCATACACATTTCTGGGGCAGAGCAGAGAGAAGTTCTGGGGATCAGTCAGAAGGGAGCAGGAGGCCTGCTCATAATTCCAAGGCAAAGAGAGTTCTAGTGCTTGTTGCTACTACAGTGGCAGGGAAGAGCAAGGCATAAACACATTAAAAAATAATGTAACAATAATCAAAGCCTCAAAGAAAAACAAAATGCTAATTGAATGTGAGCCCAACAAGAACTCTTGGAAAAGTTTTTAAAAAGAGAGAAGGGTAGGGGAGAAAAATTGGGAAAGGAAATGAGAATGATGCAAGACAAAAAAAAGAGAAAAAAATGTTAGAATTTAATACCTCAAAAAAATTGGTCTGATGATGAAAGAGGTACAAAAATTCACTGAAGAAAATAACTACTTAAAAATTAGAATTGGGCAGGTGGAAGCTACTAATTCCATAATCTAGAAATAATAAAATAAAATCAAAAGAATGAAAAAATAGAAGAAAATGTGAAATATCTCATTGGAAAAACAACTGATCTAGAAAATAGACTGAGGAGAGGTAATTTTCAAATTATTGGACTATCCAAAAGCCAGGATAAAAATAAGAGTCTACTAATCATATTTCAAGAAATTATCAAGAAAAACTGCCTCAATATTTTAGGTACAGAGAGCAAAACAGAAACTGAAAGAATCCACCAATTTGCTGAAAGAGATCCCAAAATGAAAACTCCCAGGAATATTATAGATAAATTCCAGAGCTCCTATGTCAAAGAAAAAATACTTGAAGCAGACACAAAAAAACAATTTACATATTGTGGAGCCACAGTCAGAATCACATGATATTTAATAGCTTCCATGTTAGGAAAAAGAAAAAAGCTTTCAATATGATATTCCTGAAGGCTAGGAGCTAGGATGTCAACCAAGAATAATCTACCTAGCAAAACTGAGTATAATCCTTCAAGAGAAAAAAATGCATAATTAATTAAATGGAGGACCTTCAAGCAGTCCTGATGAAAAAAACAGAACTGAATAGAAAATCTGATATTCAACACAAGACTCAAGGGAAATATAAAAAGGTAAACAGGAAAGAATAATAAGGGTCTCAACTAAGTTAAATAGTTTGCATTCTTATATGGGAATATGATACATTTAACTCAAGAGCAATTAAAAGGAGTTTACAAAGGTAGAGATCATGAATGTGAAATGATAATAAAATTCAGGGCAGATTAAGGTAGGCTGTAGAAGCAAAATAAATTTTTGAGGAAGGACAAGATTAATAGAAAAACATGAAACAAAATGGTGGGAAAAACATTAATCATAACTGTGAATATGAATGGGTTCAACATAAAAAGGAAGCAGATAGAATGGATTAGAAACCATTATTCAAAATATGTTGTTTATCAGAGAAGCACTTGGGACAGAAAGACACACACAGTTAGATTAAAGAATTGAAGGAGAATATAAAATGCTTCAGCTAAATTAAAAAAAAAAGGCAGTGGTAGCAATCATTATCTCAGGCAAAGCATAAGCAAAAATAGACCTCATTAAAAGAGCTAATCAGAGAAAATACATTTTGCTAAAAAGTACACAGACAACAAAGTAATATCCAAAATTGTATAGAAAGTTTCTCTGATAAAGTTCTCATTTCTCAATTATATACAGGGTATAGAACTAAGTCAAATTTATAAAAATAAGATCCATTCTCAAATTGATGAATGTATAAACAGCCAGTTTTCTGTGAAAGAAATCAAGACTATCTATAGTCATATGAAAAAATGTTCTAAATCATTATTGATTAAAGAAAATCAAAACAATTCTGAGATTCCATCTCACACCTATTAGAATTAACAAATGCTAGGAGAGATGAGGAGAAAAATAGGTATGGATTAGTTAATTGGTTCCACCATTCTTGAGAACAATTTGGAAATATAACAAAAGTGCTATAAAGCCATACCTAACCTTTGAGCCAATAATGCCTCAACTAGATCTGTATCCCAAAAGATCAAAGAAAAATAAAAAGGGTATAAATGTACAAAAATATCTATAGTAGATATTTTGTGATGGCAAAGAATTGGAAATTAAGAGGATTCTCATAAATTGGGATATGACTAAATAAGTTGTGGTATATGATTATGATGGAGTATTAGTATGTTGTGAGAAATGACAAGGGGTAATGTTTCAGAAAAAAAGCAAGACCTATATGAACTAATACAAAGTGATGTGAGAAGAACTAGGAAGTTATTGTGCACAGTAACAGCAATATTATAATGATGATCAATATGAAAGATATGGCTACTCTGATCAATAAAATGATCCAAAAGAAGGCCAAAGAGCTCATGATGAAAAATTATTATCCACTTCCAGAGAGAGAACTACTCAACTCTAAGTATATATTGAAGTATAATGTTCTCACTTTCTTTATTGGGTTTTCTTCAGTAAGTATGGCTAATATGGAAACTTATTTTGCATGATTTCACATGTATGATTAATATCATATTGCTTGCTTTCTCAATGGGTGGGGGAGAGGGTAAGAAGGATGGAGAGAATTTGCAACTCAAAATTTGAAAAGAATGTTTAAAAGAAATAGTGATCTGATTGTGGGCAATAACAATAACTCAAACTTCTATGACACCTTAAGGTTTACAGCATGCATTACTCAAAAGGATTGTGTGAGGTAGATAGTTTTCATTGTTATTACCTCTATTACATAAATGAAGTATCTGAGGCTTGGTCAAATTAATTAGTTTTTGCCATATTCCAGGGATCCTAACCTGATTCTTCTGACTGCTAGCCGGCATATTTCCTATAATACCAAATGAATCTTTCCTTTCCTGTGTCTCAGTTTTCCTGTGTCTCAGCTGTCAAATGAGGGACACAGGTTAATAATCACTCTTTCTTTCTAATTTAGAAACTCTGATTCCATGAACTTCAGTCTAGTTATGAAGGCTTAGTGGAATGCACTCCACGTACTTGGATGTACATCTTTGAATATAATCCATTCACTTTTAACTTCCTTTTATGGATTTTCATTTCATCTTTGTATCCTCAGTGCCTAGAATAGTGCCTTAAATATAATAGATGCTTAATAAATGCTTGTTGAATTGGAGTTTACTATAAAATCTAAAATGAAAGGAAGAGCCAACTAATAAATTCCTATAAAACAAGCATTTTAAAATGTAAAGCCTTATCATATCAACTGCAGCTTAGAGAAACAACTTCACATAATATTCTTTTCCCAGTCTGTTATAAAGGCACATCTTCATTGCATCTTCATTGAATAAGAATTGCATCTTCATTAAAAGGGATCATTTGTGACTCCTCAACTACCCTGAGATAATTTTCAGATTGCAGCTCATTAAGGCTCTTGCTGAGAAGAAAAGGAATCTGAAAGACAAAAAACAATCCTTTCTTCCTCCAAAAGAGATGATAATAACATGAAAAGAAGAAAATATGTAGCATTTATTCTCATATTTTATTTTATAAATTCACAAAATTTATTCATCAGGTTAAATTTGATGGATAGACAAAGTCTAGCAGAAAGTCAAATATAAATATATTTGATTTCCTTTCCTTTAGGGCCATTCATGCCATTGAACCCACTTCCCTGTTAAGTATGGCAATGTGATTATGGATATTTACATTCTTATACCTGTCTCACTCACAAACCCATAAATTTATATATGGCTAAAATAAAAACTCCTTGAAGGCAGAGATATTTGTTTTAACGTTTGAATCCGACACAGTAGGTACTAAATGTGTTTGAGATGGATTGTATTAACTTTGTATATATATAAATATTTCTTTTAGGATTGGATCCTGCAGAGTCTTCTTTTGAAGGTGTCCCAGAAGAAGTTAGACTGGATTCTAGTGATGCTCTGTTTGTTGATGTGATTCACACTGATTCAGCTCCTTTGATCCCTAATTTGGGTAAGGCTTCATTCATTATATTCTAATACTTTCGCTATAGTCAATTTTGGCACATTTTGTTACCAGAGTGATTGTTAATTCTAGAGCAATAAGTTTTGATTTTCTTGTCCTTCCCCAATTGCTTCAGGTTTTGGAACAACTGAACTAGTTGGTCATCTCGATTTCTTTCCAAATGGAGGAAAGGAAATGCCTGGATGTAAGAAGAACATCCTCTCACAGATTGTGGACATAGATGGCATCTGGTCTGGTAAGCCCATTTGGGAAATAATAACCATTGAAGAATAATCATCCAATATCTTTGGCCATGGGTTTAAAAAAATACTATGTGCTTTATTTTACTTACCAATACAGAACTTAGCATTAGGTTATTTATTGCTATTTGCACAAGAGAACAAAGTTAAACTTCTCATTTTTTTCATTATGTTTTAGAGTGGCAGAAAAAAAATCATTAATATATTTACTTCTCTGTGTCTTGAAGTGTTATTTGATAATTTTCTTAATTAAGCATATACATAAAAATTGTGAGCATAATTAAAATGTTTATAGTTTTACAAAAAAATCTGATCATTTAATTAAATTATAAGTATTTTAAAATTTTGCCAAGCTGCACCTAAATGACTTGTAAAGTCTCATAATCATTATAATCAATTATTACAAATATATCCAACAAAGCATAAGGACTGTGATTTAATTTATATAGAGAATTCCTGCATGAGCAAACTTTCTCTATCAGATGCAGATTCTCACATCTTCTCTGCAATATATATTCATAGAGAGTTGCCTCCTAGAGCAATGAGAGTTGCAATGGCTTATCCAGGGTAACAAAACTAATATGTATCAAAAGTAAAACTTGATCCTAAATCTTCCTGTCTTCAAAGTCTTTTCTCAAACCACTGAGCTAAACTACCATTCATAATCTGAAAGCAATCTCAAAAACAAAAACAAAAAAGCTTTTTGTTCAAAGATTTTTATGGTAGTACTATATATAATTGCAAAATAAATTTGGGAACAATAATAAGGAAATAGTTAACTAAATTGTTCAGTAAAGAATTAAATTCTGTAATGCCATTAGGAGTGTGTAGGTATGAAGAAAACAAAGAAACCTGGGAAGATCTTTATTAAATTGCTTTTATGCAATTATAAAAATGGCATAGTCACTACCAAAATTGTATATGAGGAACTATGAATAAGAAGAGAGTTCTGAGAGAGACTCAAAGAAACCGACTGAAAAGTTGCTATGGTATCTTATGTACTGACATTCATTCAATTAAATGTTAAGCAAGTTTATTTCATTTTATTCATATTTTATATTATTTTAATAATATACTATTTTAAAATTTCAAAAATTAGAATTATTTGCAAGTATAAACATATTATTAAAGCAAATCCCTTGGGGTGATTACTTGAGTTTCAGTCATCTGTAGATTTTACTATACTAAACACAAAACATAAATTTTATCATGAAATCCAATTTATAATTTTATGTCCAAGAATGATGACTATAAAATCTGGGGCTTATTCTAGAGTCCTCATTAGCTTTATCCTGGTTAGGCTATTTTCCTTGAAGAATGTATAAATTTAATCTCTTTTATGTGATTCTTTAACATTTAACATAACAAGAACTTTTGTTTCCAGGAACTCGGGACTTTGTGGCTTGTAATCACTTGAGGAGCTACAAATACTATACTGACAGCATCCTGGAGCCTGATGGTTTCACTGCATTCCCCTGTGTTAACTATAAGGCTTTTACAACTGTAAGTTATTCTTCTGTCTAGGTCAATGGATGTCATGGAATCACACATCACAAATCCATGATTTATTAATTTTGACTCACTTCAAAATATATGAATGGAGTACCTATCAAAGGCTTAGAGGGGGAGACAGACATACAAATATGGGATAGTAATAATGCAGGTGTGAAAATGAGTGGTACAGCTCATAAGACTTCAGAGAAAGGGACAATTAATAGTAACTAAAGAAAGCTTCATAGAGGAGGTGGGACTTGAAAAATGGATTAATCGAAGAATGAGTGGGATTTAGTGAAAAGTGAGAGGACAAAATACTCTAGGTGAGGGATCACATTAAAAAAGGTTTGGCAATTGTAATGTTAAGGTACATTTGAGAAATAATGAGGAGCTCAATTAACTGAAGTAGAGGAGGAAGATTTAGAAATAGGAGGTAAGGTTGAATAAATAAGTAAAAACAGTATGCTCAGCAGAAAATTTTGTACCTTAACTTTATGAGAAACCATCAAAAATTTTTGAGCTAGAGAGGAATACAATGAAAATAAAGATGATGTTTAATCCCATAAATTATAGTAATGAGAAAATCATAACAACCATATATGGTAGGAAAATTCATAATGCATGCCAACATAGGACCTCGAATCATCTCAAATTTTTCATCTAAACAACCATATTGTTCAACTCTTTATTTTGTTTTTAACTAATCTAACTTAATAGTATTCCAAGAAATGCTTTTGTAAGACTAATACTGGTTTGAAGAGTTTAAACCAAATTATCATGCATATTAACAATATGTTTGTGATATCTGCTATTAAGTTGAAGATGGTAGATCAATTGAACTCAGGAATTCTGAGCTGCAATGGGTTTAGCCAAAGAGATTTTGGGACAAATAACAGCACCAATGTAGAGAATCTGTAGGAGCCAGGGGTAGTGGTAGTAATACCAAGAAAGCAGTAAGGAGGAACAAAATGAACCTGATTATAAACAGAGAAGACCAAAGTGTCCATGTCAGTCAATAGTACTATTGGGTCTGAATCAGACTTGAGTATTCTTAATTCAATTCAATTCAGCAAACAAATTCAATCAACTAAGGATCTCCTGTATCTACTATAAATATAAAGACAAAAATGAAACAGTTCCTGGTCTCAAGAACCTAACATTGTATTTAATATAATTCCTTGGAAGGAATATTTTAAGAAAGGAACTTCTAGGGGCAGCTAGGTGGTGCAGTGGATAGAACACCAGCCCTGAAGACAGGAGGACCTGAGTTCAAATTTGGTCTCAGACACTTAACATTCCCTAGCTGTGTGACCCTGGGCAAGTCACTTAACCTCAATTGCCTCCACAAAAAAAAAAAAGAAGAAAGGAACTTCTAGACCAAGTTCTTCATTTTTAAAAATGAGGAAACTGATTTAGAGTGGGGACATGTGGTTATTCTAAGGCTGCACAGTTAGTAAAAAGAGTCAGAATTAGAATCACATCTCATGAGCAATGTCCATTACATCATGTGATTTCTTAAATATGGAACCTGATTATTCTTTTCTTATGCCAAAAATAATGACAAAGGATTATGGTTACATAGTCCTATAATTATTAAATGTATATAAGGAATTAATCTGGTTCTACATACCTACTTTTAGTTCAAAGAAATAGGTGACTTTAATGTTTCAATAGGTCAAATTTTCATGTCATGTTTTATTTTAAAAAATAATTTTCCTCATCAAAATGGGATGTTTGGGAGTTAAGGATGTCCAACCACAAAAGTGAACCACAAAGAGACAAACTCTTCTTATAAACCAACCCATTTTTTCTCTTTAGCAAAAGTGCTTCCCCTGTCCAGAAGAAGGTTGCCCCCAGATGGGTCATTATGCTGATAAATATGCTGGGAAAACAAGTCAAGGGGAACAAAAATTCTTTTTGAACACTGGAGATGCAAGTGATTTTGCTAGTAAGTTGATATTTGTCTTCTCTCAATCTTTAAAACCTATATAAAGTCTAAATTCTACTGTATATGAATAGTTCACCTATCACTTGAGATTTCACAGCTGTTCTTGAACATTTGAGTAACCCTGAAAATTTTCCAAAAATCAGTTTGATATCCCTCCAATAATATATTCTTTATAAACTGGATAGAAATGACTCTAGGAAGAAAGAGCCAGTCCATTAAGGCCAATTAATGGTGTGACTTAATTTGACTAATTGATATCTATAGCTAAATAGCTCCAGAAATATTGTCTCTCTTCTAGTTCATTTAATTTGTATTAAACAATGGATGATAGCAATGGTAGTTTGTCTGTCTTTGAGATTATGTCATCACTAGCTATGCAAATTCAAGTATCTTACATAGGCTGACCCAGCTTTCCACAACTTATTTCATCACTTTACTTATTTCAGAGATAGCATGACCTGTTCAATAGGAAACTGGATCTGGAGTCAGGAAGATATGAATTAAAATCCTAAATTGGAACACTTACTGGTTATGCAATCCTGAACAAGTCACCTAACTTTTGTGTGACTCATGCAGCTCCCTAGGTCTTGTCCTCTAAACTATAGGTTAATTGCCATCTGCATTGGTGGAAGGAATTCTCACACTGGGAGTTCTCTACATTTTGCAGAAACCATAAAGCATTCTATTATTTTAGTTATGTCAGGCTACCCATTCAAAAAGTTGGTTATATAATGTTATACTAAAGAGTCTATATAAGATAGAGGAAGGTGAGAGACAAGATACATTCTAGTACAAAGATAGTTGAGACACAGAACTTGTCTCAAAATGGCTTATTTAATTTATAAACAACTTCATCCATTCATTATTTCTTATTCATAACAAAGAAATTTGTTAAGGTTTCAAAATATATTTCCTATAGTCTGACCAATATTTTCTTTTATGAAGGCAGGAGAATAACTTAATGGTAAAACCAAGGTAACTACATGCATTTACATGAAGCAGTTTTGAAGAGAGGAACAAGAATACATATTCAGTCTGAATTACAATGACTGACTCAATCCAACAATGGAGTTTCTATAATTCATTGCATTGTACAATTGAGACTTCCATGTAATAGATTTATTTTTAAAAGGAAACTGGTTATTCAGTTTTTCCATGGGTTTATGCACTGATACATGAAAGACTTGACCATTTTATGTTGAATATATATATATAATTATTTCAAGGTAGGAAAACTGGTTTCTTTTTCTTGTTAGATTTTTCTCCTTTTTAAATAATTTCTTAGAAGTCAATACATTTATTTTATTCAACACACTCATTAAAGTAAGAAGTGTTCTTTATTGTCTTCTTATGCATTTTGATCTGAGAATATACAGATAGAGATCTACATTTCTATATAAATACATATATATGTCATGGAAACAAATCTTTGGCCTATTTAGCTTCCATGTCTATTAAGATATCTTCCTGTTTCTTTTGAGGATGGAGATACAAGGTGACTATCACTCTGTCTGGAAGAATAGTTACTGGTGGGGTAAAAGTTGCTCTGTATGGAAGCAATGGAAACACCAGACAATACAGCATCTTTACGTAAGTTTCAAATATTGTGATACATATTATTATTCAATATATACTAATACAATTGTTCAGGAATAAGGTAATAGTCTTGCAATGCTTAGCACTATGCAGAAAACTATCTGGTTATATGGTGTTCAGTTCTGGACATCATATCATGGGGATATTGATTAGATAGAGAGTATCCACAAGGAGACCAGGATAGTTAAAGGCCAAAGGAAGATTCAGTGTGAGAAAGTTAAGGGGGATACAGTTGTCTCTAAGCATTGAAAGATTATCACATGGAAGAGAAATTATATTTATTCTGCTTTGGGTTGATGGTGATAATTAGAAGCAATGAATAGAATCAAACAACAAGTTTTCTAAAGCATCTACTGTGTACTACCCTAATTACTTGCTAGTTGGAAGTACACAGATTAAAACAATTCCTATTCACAATGCAAATCTCCCATTGCATCCAGGACTATCCTGATATAGCCACTAGATACAAATGGCTCTGGAAGGGAAAGTAAGGCAGATTACCTTGCACAGCCCTCCCTCATTTAAATCCAATTTCCTTACTTGTAATGGCATCCCCTCCTTGATGTCATGGTTCTATTCAAGAATGAAGGACACAACTGGAAAAATATCAAGTGCTCATAATAAAAATGACAATTCTGCCTAAATTAATCTACTCATTCATTGGCATACCAAACTCCCAAGAAATTATTTTACAGAGCTAGAAAAAATAATAATTACACTTCTTCTGGAAGAACAAAAAGTCAAGAATTTCAAGGGAATTAATGAAAAAAAAATGCAAATGAAGGTAGCCTAGCTGTAACAAATTTAAAACTATATTATAAAGCAGTGGTCATCAAAACCATTTGGTACTGGCTAAGAAGTAGTCAATCAGTGGAATAGATTAGGTTCATAGGACACAATAGTCAATGACTATAGTAATCTAGTGTTTGATAAACCCAAAGACTTCAGCTTTTGGGATAAGAACTCACTATTTGACAAAAACTGCTGGGAAAATTAGAAATTAGTATGGCAGAAACTAGGCACTGACCCACACCTAACACTCTATACCAAGCAAGATAAGGTCGAAATGGGTTCATGATTTAGACATAATGATACTATAAGTAAATTAGAAGAACAAAGGATAGTCTACTTCTCAGATCTGTCAAAAAGGAAGGAATTTGTGGCCAAAGAAGAACTAGAGTACATTATGGAATATAAAATGGATAATTTTAATTATATTAGGTGAAAAAGATTCTGTACAAACAAAACCAATGCAGACAAGATTAGAAGGGAAGCAGAAAACCAGGGGGAGGGGAATCTTTATATCTAAGGGTTCTGATAAAGATCTTTCTAAAATATATAGATAATTGACTCAAATTTATAAGAATATAGGCCATTCTCCAATTGATAAATGATCAAAGCATATGAATAATTTTTAGATGAAGAAATTAAAACCATTTCTAATCATATGAAAAAATGTTATAAATCAGTATTGATCAGAGAAATACAAATTAAGACAACTCTGAGGTACCACTACATACTTCTCAGATTGGCTAAGATGATAGGAAAAGATCATAATAAATGTTGGAGGGGGTGTGGGAAAACTGGGACATTAATGCATTGTTGGTGGAGTTGTGAACTGATCCAACCATTCTGGGAGCGATTTGGAACTATGCCCAAATACCTTGTGATCCAGCCATGTCTCTACTGGGCTCTGGATTTAGTATTAATGAAATACTAAAATTAACTGTGGATATATGCTGGATGTTTCCAAAGCTACTGTTGGTTTTATGTTTTAGTAGTAGAGATTTTCTTTTCCAATGAGGGGGCCAATTTGTCAACTGTGTAGTTATTCTTCTTGTAAAAAGGACAATAAGGGAGTTGTTATTTATGAATCTTTAATGTGAATTTAAAATAATAAATGAAAGTCAAAGTGATATTGGGGTAATTATATTGAATACAGATATTCAGATCTCATGTCTTGTGCTTAATAAATGTCTGACCTTGTATAATTCTATGAACTTCAGTTTCTTCATCTATAAAATATAAATTTTTACTTATTTTACAACAATGCTTGTTCTGAAGAAACTGTTATTTAAGCCTTAAAGTATAGTAGAAATTTGAGTTTTTGTAACTCACATTTCAAAATTTTGACTTAGAAGCAACTAGATGGCACAGTGAATAGATTTACTAGACCTGGAGGCAGGAAGACCTGAATTCAAATCCAATCTTAGACACATGCTAGCTGTATGACCAATCTTGATAAAATCATTAATCCACGTTTGCCTCAATTTCCTCATCTGTAAAATGAAGAAAATAATACCACCTACCTCCCAGGATTGTTTTTTTTGGGGACAAAGGATATCAATATTTGTAAGATGCTTATCACAGTGCCTACATAGTAGGTACTATATAATTGCAGTGATTATTATTATTATTGTTGTTATTATTATTAATCTCACAAGACTACTTTGATTAGACATAGTTTGGATTTTAAGAAATCAAGTGTCTTTAAAACATCTTAATATCATCAAAATACATCTAGCTTTCCATTTTCTATATTTACTTGGTAATTCAGTTGAAAAATAGACTGATATAACCCTAAGTAGCAAAGAATGTAATTTCACTCTAAGGTCTTTAGAGTATGTCTATAACTATGAATGTCTCTCTTCTTATTTTTCCAGGGGAGTACTCACACCACAGGCTACTCATTCCAATGAGATCGATGTAGAAGTCAATGTTGGAAAATTGGAGAAAATTAAATTTCTATGGAATAACAATGTGATCAATCCAACCTTCCCCAAAGTAGGAGCCTCAAAGATCACTGTGCAAACAGCTGATGGCAAAGAGTATGTATGCTTATTAATATGAACCTAAGAATACTGGGAAAGATAAATATTTATAATGAAAATTTGCCCACAAAAAATCTATAATGACTAATGCAGAAAGATTTCTGAAAATACTTGCCCTGTCTCCAAGCAAAGAATAACTGATAGATATCTTAAAATGTATCAATCAACAAGCACTTAATAGGTATCCACTGGGGAATTATGATTCTTGACCCCTAGTTAGAAGATGAGGTTTATATCCATGATAAAATCCTTGAGGACAAAGTTACTCACTGAGTACTGTAAAATAGAGAAAAGGGAAATATATTAAAATGCAACAAATGGAAAGCCATTAAAGAGGAATTGTTGATCCAGAAGTGATAGATAGAAGGAAGCAGTGGAAAGAAAACTGTAATCAGACAGAATCAGGAAGACATAGATTCAATCTTTGTTGTTGTTGTCCATCCATTTCAATTGTACCTGACTCTTCATGACTCCATTTAGGGTTTTCTTGGCAAAGATGCTAGAATGGTTTGCCATTTCCTTCTCCAGCTCATTTTAAGGAGAATGAAAGTTGTAAAGAATTAGATGAAAAAATTGTGCATCACAAAGTTGAAAAATGGAATGAAAGAGAAAGCTTACAAAGGAGTTAGAAGAAACAAGAACAAGAACAAAAGAAGATTTTATATATAATATCATTCAGTAAAATAAGCCACTTTCAGTTGCTAAGACCTACCTTATAGTCAACATTGCTCTAGGTACTGCAGGGCAGGGTTTCTTAAATTTTTTTCACTTTTCACTTATACATGGAGAAATTTTTTATATGACTGAGTATATAGGTATGTAAAATAGGTATACAAATCAAATACTTACTAATAACAAATCAGTAATAACTAATAACAAATCACAATCCCACATTCAGTTACAAGACCTATATGGAGTCAGGAAACAGAGTTTAAAAAACTGGGCTTTAGAGAATAGAGAAGCATAAATTATGTTCCTCAGGCAGCTTTTTATTTCTGTGGACAAAAGAAAATACCTATCCCTGAAACTAAATACACTGCAAGACCATTTATTTAGTGAAATGCTTTGAGATCAAAAAAGGTCATTTACAAATCATTCTTTTTGTCTCCTCCACTAATGCAATAGACAATAGAATAGCACAAAAATTGTATTTAACCCTAACAAATCTGACAAGGTATTGTTAAAGTAGACATATATACACTCAAACATCCATGTTTTTCTTCACAGGTATAATTTCTGTAGTATGGAGACTGTGAAAGAAGATGTTTATCTCACTCTTACTCCCTGTTAAATGTGACCAAATATTGTCACTATGTTTACCTTAATAAAATTTTATTATGCATCAATCTATTTCCTGGAAGTGTCACTGCTGTCAGAGCCTTTCTGTAGGGAAATTTAACACCTCAGAATATGGAATAAACTAAGGCAATAGGGAAATCAACACCTGAGTATTTTTAGATATCATAAAATTCCAAGGACCAGCTTAATTAAGTTCAGAGAAGCTGGGTGAGGATTCTTTAAACATAACTAAGCATGAAATCTGTCTACTAAGGCATATAGGAGTTTTTAGCTGCATTGATTGAGAAGTCCCACATGAAGAAAATTATGTCTTCTTGAAGTATGTGTATATACAGTTGAACATCTGTTTAACAATCACCTCTCTGGGGTGGAAATGTAGACACAATTTTTTATTAAAATTTAATCTACATTATTACTATTTTTTTCATCACTGTATTATCTAGACCAGGGCTTCTTTAGTGTTTTTCTACTCATGAACCCTTTTTTCCAGGAGAAATTTCTACATGACCATGGATATACAAGTTTATAAAATATATTTATATAGAAATCAAACATTTACTGATAGTAAATCATAAAGAAATTTATTTTAAAACAATCCTTTTGTTTTAAAATTTTTTAAATTGTTTTTAAATTTTTACCATTTATTAAAGACAAAACTTACATACTAATGAGATGGATATGCTTGTTTATTTTTACATAAAGGATTAAATCTTATGTGGTCCCTACTATCACGGCGATTATTCACTGGTAATAGAAAGACTGATGTAAACCCAAATCACTAGAATATACCATTGAACATGTTGTGTTTGATAAAGACACTGATTTTGATTATCACCAAAAAAAAAAAAAAAAACAAGCAAAAAAAAAAATTAAATCTTGGCAGAGTATTTGACACTTTTTACTGTAGCCAAATTTTTTGAGATCTCTACAATCAGATACATGACCCCATGGTGGGATCAACAATTCATAGTTTAAGAAGCTTTGGTCTAGGCAATCAAAACAATAAATCAAGTCTTGATTTGTTTCATTAGCTTACATTAGAGGTGTAAAAGTCATACTTAAAATTTAATAATTTACTCTCATAAGCTGGTTCAACACCCCTATTACAAGTATGGTGAGGTTTCTCTTTCATTAAGAGAGTGAACTCTTAAAAGCAAATACTAATTTCCCAAAGTACTTTAATATCATTATTTTTTTCAAATGTTGAAAGGTCTTTAAAGATGATCTAGTCCAATCCTTCCATTTTACAAATGGAAGAACTGAGACCCAGAGAGGTCAACTAGCTCCCAAGACAACTCACATTAACTAGCTCATAGCAGAGTTGGAACAAAAATGAGTTCTGTTGGTTTTCAGGCCAGTGTTCTTTTTCCCATCATCATCATCAATTTTAATATTTCAATGGCTCCATGATCTCATCAGTATAAGTACTATTTCCACTGGTACAAATTTCAACTTTTCCATGTCCTCTCATTCTAAGCAATTCTTATTGTCTTTCCTTAAATCTACACTAGAAACTCTCCCTACTCGGTATAGTAGAAGCCTTTTTGTATTTCTCTTAATTTTTTATGGGTATTTGCATAATATTTCTCTCATTCTCATTACATGACTAGTCAGTTTCTAATTATATAAATACAAAAAACCCCAATATAATTATCACCTCAATATATCATAGACTTGATTGTATTGACAATTCAACTGTGCCCCCTGTATTACACAGGATAATGCAGAAGCTATGATTTTCTTCTAACAGCAATGCCATATAGTGGTTCTATTGTATCTCAGTAGCCATGGGCAATGGGGCCACTCTTTAAATCATTCCCTTTAAAACAGCCTATAGGGCCAACTATAGGCAGAAATATAAGTTAAACAAAGATTTTCCTTAAACCTACTCCTTCCGTTTGGGTATCCTGGTTCTTGAGCATGCATTTCTCTTCAGATCTTTTGGGGTTCCCTCTTTTCTGTCTCAGTATCCCTAAATATGACCCGGTGTCCTAGGCATTTTCCAAATCCCCAACTTCCTTTAAACAGTGGAGATTGTGTAGTACAACTCCCCCTTATAGCCTCTGTCACTATATTAATTTGATTGGGCCTCTGGTGGAAATGCCCTAGTTGCTCTCTCCAGGGAGTAATCCAGAGGATGAGAAATAAGGTAAAATCTAAGAAAAAGAGGAAAAATCAATGACCTAGCAGTCAGTGGGGTATTGTTCTGTCACTATTTTCCTGTATGCTCTGGACTCCATAGGATTATAGGATTATAATGATGATTTAAATCTGAAAGGGAAAGGTGAGGGGATCCAACTCCCTCATTTTACAGATAAAGAGACAGACTTAGAGAAGGTAAATGATTTATTTACTGGCAAATATATTGGTATCTTTCTTTTAAAATGTGAATTCTAGATTATATATCTAAGATTCTTTCCTATTATAAAGTCCCATCAACACCATAGGAGGACTAATAGCAAAGAAGAAACTCATAGCTAAGAATCTGCTCCATCAATATTTTTCTCCCCATCACTCAGCTGGATCAGTATATAGGCCCTTTATGGGATAAACTGGGTGAAGGCTATCTCATAAGGATATGGCTTCAACACATGCTCTAAGTCTGAGACTTTGCAATAACAAGTTAAGCTATAGCTAAAAAGCTGCAAGTGTTCCATTGAATGAATGAACATTCCCCTCCTGTTTCCCACCAACTCTTAATTAGCATTTAAGTACTTCTTATTTATTCTTTTGTTTCTGGGATAGATTTCCTATTATAAGTATGTGTGTATATATATATATATATATACATATATATATATATATATATACATATACATATATATATATATATGTATATATATATATTCATTCCTGAGTATAAGCTTGGACTCCCCCAGACAATGGGAAAAAAGGTCAAGGTGGGGGGGAGCTTTTCCTCCTGTTTAATCTTGTGTTTTGCAGTTTGTACTTTGTACTCCTTTAACTGACACCTTATTGGTTAGGAGTTGCCCTTTCTCCTGAGATCTATTAAGATCTCTTTTTTGCTTTTTTTACTCTAAGAGTCTCTGATTGTTTTTGTAGTCACTACTGTCCCACAAAGGCTCCCTCATATCAGACCTGGACTTCAAATAGACCAAAAAGCAATTCATATTAGGAAATGAGTGGAAGTTAATTCACTATAGCATAAAAGCAGAACCTTAAGAGTTATGTTACTTATAATGTGTCATGTTAGGTTCTTGGAGTGGGCTAGTGTAGTATGATTTGTCATTAAAAGAATCTTCCAAGGAAGAAAATATCTGTCTCATGTGTTTGTTAATGCCTGAAATTGTATCACTGAAACTTGCCTACTCTGACTTATAATGTCTGTTATTGTATAGTTGCCTGATCAGTAATACTTTATACCATTAGTAGTCATTTATACTTTATTATAAATGAGTTTTTGATCATAAAACTTAAAACTGGAAGAAGCTTTAGAAGCCACACAGTCCAAACAGTATATTTTACAGAAATCTATTATCAAAAATGGGATTCAAATCCCCTTTCTTAAAAACAGATTTTGCTAGGAAGAGAACGTGGCAATACTGAGTACTTGAGGAGGAGGAACAGCAAGAATGAGGGAAGGGATATATAAAGGCAGAATTTTGCATACATTCCAACTGTGCCCAGGTACTCTAACTCATGCATCTGATATTCAAAACCATTTCTATCCAAGGTCAGCAGAAATCTGGGATGACAAGAAATTAAAAAGTACTTTAAAGCAGATAGGGATCTGGGTGAGTTAGGGAGAGGGAGAGAGGAGCTAGTAGCAAGAAAAGAAGGAAGTCAGTCATAAAAAAAAACTAGAGTCTATTAGCAAGCACCATAAACATTCAAATGAGGCATTATAGAACAGACCCATTATCTTTAGAGTTTTGAAGTATGATGGAGTGGCCATATGTTACAGAAATTGAAGAGCAGGAACAGAGACAGATTGCAATTACCTAAACTGGAATTGGGACAGGATGCCAAAATTCAAGTCCTTGCATCCCTTTGTGTGTACATATTTCATTTATCAGAAGTACTGCTCTGGAAAAAAAAAATGAGAGGCCAGATCTGATGGCAAAAGATCACCATGTTTTCAAATGTCCACTTTGTACTTTCACACTCATCTGTTTTGTTATAAAACAAAGTTTTCAGCCTTGACCTCAGATAATCAGACCTCTTCCATGGCTCCAGAGGGAGGACTGAAGATCTAAAAGAGCCCTTTAAATCTTTGTTCTTGATATCAAATTTTGCAGCTGCCTTATGAAGGCTTATTTCTAAGGCAGTGTCTATATGTCAGTGAACGGATATAGTTCATGTCTTCAAAGAACCAGATTTAGGATACTATCTGTTGATTTGATTATGTCAACATGTTCCTTGTACCCCATAACCATTTCCAAATTCACTAGTGGTTGAGGATTCACAAACATACAGTCTTTAAAAAAATAAACTTATTCAACATCTTCCAGAGTTGTTGTGTGGATAAAATGAGATATTATTTATAAAGTGTTTTGTAATCTTAAAGTGCAGTATGCATGGTAGCTGTTATTATTTCTTGCATATATCCAAAACACTTGTGGGAATGTCTGCAGTCATAGTGAGACAGTTGGGTGCTAGAGGAGAAACAGTGAGCATCCTGGTTTGAGTTCTTAGTCACCTTCTAGCTGTGTAACCTTAGGCTTAATCATTCTGAGCTGAGTTCTTTATCTTCCGAATGGATTTGATAAAAAAACTTGGCCCAAGCAACCTTCCCAGATTGCTGTCAAAATCAAATGAGATAATAAAGGGGAAAGATTTTCAATGGTATATAAATATGAAAGATTTATACTGTTACGGTAAGTAAAGGCAGGGGACATACCAAATAGAGATATGGACTCCAAGGCTGGGCTCATGTTCTGCCTCTGATATATGAAAATCTTTTATTGACCAAGGCAGCTAACACTGTAAGCTGCAAAGCAATTGCTAATGCTGAATCAAATGGCATGCATTCGATAGCCCTTTGGGAGTAGTTCCAAATTGTTCTCCATAATGGTGGGATCAGTTCACAACTCCACCAACCATTAGTGTCCTATTTTTTATACAGCCTCTTCAACATTTATCATTATCTTTTTCTGTCATCCTAGCCAATCTGAAAGGTATGAGATGCTACTTCAGAGTTGTCTTAATTTGCATTTTTCTACTGATTACTGGATTTTAGAGAAATTATAAAGAACCAGAGTACTCAGAGAAGACTTCTTGGAGGTGGAGGTGGGAAACTACTTGTGATGCCTTGAAGGATATGAAGGGAATGATTCATTTGGAAGCTATAACAGGTACTAACAGGAGCAAAATAATTAGGGGAGCAAAAGGAATAGAAAAAAGGTCAATCTAATTGAAGCAGAGGGTCCATGCTAGGGAGTTGTTTTTATTAAGTCATTTCAGTTTTGTCTGACCCTTTGTGAATCCATTTAGGGTTTTCTTGGAAAAGATATTAGAGTGGTTTGCAGTTTCCTTCTCCAGTTCATTTTACAGATGAGGAAATTGAGGCAAACAAGGTTAAGTGACGCACCCAGGGTCACACAGCTAGAAAGTATCTGGGGCCAAATTTGAACTCAGGAATTTGAGTCTGAATCCAGGCAGGGCACTCTATCCACTGTGCTACCTAGCTGTCCCCATGTATTGCACAGTGAGTTAGGGAGATAGAGAAAGGGACCTGGTTATTGATATTATATGTATATAGATAAATAGAGAGAAATAGAGATAGGGAGGTATAGATATATATATATGTGAGATATATGACATCTATTGATGTTATATATATAATATGAGAATAATAGGATTGAAGATTTAGAGCTAGAAGGACCCTGAAATATCATACAGCCCAACCATCTTATTTTGCAGATGAAAAAATTCAGAATCAGGGATGTTTTCTGGAGATTGTATGGAGATAATACAGGACCTAAAGTCAAGAAAACTTATGTTCAAATCTTAGCTGTATGAATCTAGGCAAGTCACATAAGCTTCCTGTGCCACAGTTTTCTCACCTGTATAATGGGGAAAATAATGGTACCTACCTACCAGTTATTGTGAGAATCAAATGAGTTAGCATGCTATAAGCATATTTCAAATCTTAAAGAGATATTGAATGTTAGCTATTATTATGTTAATCAAATGACACAGTGAATACAATACCAGGTCTGGAGTCATCTGCCTCAGTTCAAATCCATCTTACACACTTACTAGCTATGTGACTCTAGCAAAGTCACTTAGCCTTCTTTGCCTTATCTATAAAATGAGCTGGAGAAAAAAAATGATAAATCCCTCAAGTATCACTGCCCCCCAAAAAATTCCAAATAGGATCACGAGAGTCAGACTTAAATGATTTAACAAGAACAACAAAATTATTGTCATTGTTTTTATGTGATTTGTGACACACATCATAAACTATAAACTCTAATGTCAAACCTGCCACACTTCCTATTATATCACTCAGTCTCCCTACAAAGAGTTTGGGCTTGATCCAGTAGTCAATAGGAAAACATTGTAGGTTTTTTATTTTTATTTTTTTAATTTAAAATTAAATACAAAATAAGAAAAAATAGAAAAAGGAAAATTTTTAAAAGTCTTCATGTGTCCAGCAGAACATCAGGGAGGATTTAAAATATGTTGCAATAAATTTCCATTTCAAGAAAGCATATATAACAATAGAAGACATATTCATGCCTGTCCATCTTTTCTTTGCTTCCTTGCAGGTGATTCTTTTGTTCTCTGATGTGTACTTTTTACTTTCTTCTTTTTCTCTCTTTTCATCCCTTCCACTTCCCCCAAGCAGGGTACAGTTATATTTATATATACACATACATATGTATAATATGTATTCACACATATATGTATATACACACATATATGCATATGTATTTACATATATGTAGGAATGTACCTAAAACTATATATAACATGGATGGTATATAATATAGATTTCTCTCTTGATTGAACCATTAAGATTTACTTATTCTGCAGGTTTTTAAGAGCAGGACTAAAGTCATGTAGGCTGGGTAATAAGAAGACTGATCTAGTTTTAGGGAAGGGCAAGCTGAACATGACAAAGCAGAGACTAGAAGGAAAAAGATTGCTCAGGAAGTCATAATAATGTTCCAGACTGGAAGAAGACTATGAAAATAAAAGCAGAGGGAAAGAAAGTGACCTTAAGAACCATTATATAAAAAGAATCCATAGATCATGATTACTAATAAGTCTATGGAAAAGGAGTAGAAGGTGCTAGAGTAAATTCTGAGGTCCTGAGGCTTTTGAATTGGGAGAATTACATCCATACTGGATAAGCGAGCCAGGTAAAGGGAGAGACATAGAATTCCCATTCTACTTCCAGCATATACCCTTTGAAGTGGCCATCATAGAAGGAGATAAGACATGTAATGCGGAACAGGAATACAAAAAGTCATGGAGTGACATGGGTGAGTGATGATGATTCTGTTCATTTCTATGGCAAAGAATTATTGTAGCATTGCAATCATGCAAAGAAAACTGAGACACTAAAGAAATGAAGATCATGAAGATTTCCTAACGAACATATGAATATCTTTTGTTAATTGTAAGATTGTTTGAGATCACTACCACCATCATTCTAGATCTTTGACTTTTTCATTCTTTGCTGGTCCACTCCACAATACTCTTGGCTTCTCAGTGCCCTCCTGAGCAACCTCCACCTACTTCCCGCAGACCCTGAAGTAAATGGCCTAAGATCCTGACCCCAAGGGGCCAAAGAAATGACACTTTGTTCCAGACCATCAGCTCTTCTTCTAGCTCAATCCCTGCCTCCATCTTTAATGGGAACATCCTTTGTGAATAATGGACCCTCCATCCCCACCAGAACTAGCATCACCCATTGACCAGCTGCCACCAACAAGAAGGTAAAAGTACAAGAGCTTTATCACCACCTTTCAGACCACCAGCACTGTTTTCAGCCTGACCCATAAATCTGCAGAACAAGGAAGCTATCCTTGTGGACATATAATCTGACAATTTCCTCTGCTGTGACTGCAGCTCTCCCCATTTCATCAGTGATAACTACTTAATGTTCTTAACTCTAAATTTCTTGACACTGTCCAATAGTCCAGCATCAAAACCAGATAGAGTTTTATGAATAGAAATCACATTAAAAAGATGCCTTACCATCTGTTCAGCTGTAGCAAGCATGAGGTC
>JAJPUD010007584.1:76514-104887 GCA_023553655.1 Myrmecobius fasciatus | reverse complement strand
ACTTAGATTATCAAATTTATTGGCATACAGTTGGGCAAAGTAACTCCTGATTATTGCTCTAATTTCCTCTTCATTGGTGGAAAGTTCTCCCTTTTCATTTTTGAGACTAACAATTTGATTTTCCTCTTTCCTTTTTCTAATTAAATTAACTAGAGGTTTATCTATTTTGTTGGTTTTTTCATAAAACCAACTTTTAGTTTTATTTATTAATTCAATAGTTTTTTTACTTTCAATTTTACTAATCTCTCCTTTTATTTTTAGGATTTCAAGTTTGGTATTTGATTGGGGGTTTTTAATTTGTTCTTTCTCTAGCTTTTTTAGTTGCAAGCCCAATTCATTGATTTTCTCTTTTTCTATTTTATGCAAATAAGCATCTAGAGATATAAAATTTCCCCTTATTACCGCTTTGGCTGTATCCCACAAATTTTGGTATGTGGTCTCATTATTGTCATTCTCTTGAATGAAATTAGTAATTGTGTCTGTAATTTGCTGTTTCACCCATTCATTCTTTAGGATAAAATTATTTAGTTTCCAATTGGTTTTTGGTCTATTTTCTCCTGGCCTTATATTGCATGTGATTTTTATTCCGTCATGATCTGAAAAAAATGCATTTATTATTTCTGCCTTCCTGCATTTGATTTTGAGGTTTTTGTGTCCTAGCACATGGTCAATTTTTGAATAAGTTCCATGGACTGCTGAGAAAAAAGTAAACTCCTTTCTGTCTCCATTTAATTTCCTCCAAAGATCTATCATACCTAACTTTTCTAACATTTTGTTTACCTCCTTAACTTCTTTCTTATTTATTTTGTGGTTTGATTTATCAAGTTCTGAAAGAGGGAGGTTGAGATCCCCCACTATTATAGTTTTGCTGTCTATTTCTTCTTGCATCTCTCTGAACCTTTCCTCTAGGAATTTCCATGCTATACCACTTGGTGCATATATGTTTAGTATTGATATTGCTTCATCATCTATGGTACCCTTTAGGAAGATATAATTTCCTTCTTTGTCTCTTTTAATTAAGTCTATCTTTGCTTTAACTTGGTCTGAGATCAGGATTGCTACCCCTGCTTTTTTTTGTTCACCTGAAGCATAATAGATTCTGCTCCAGCCTTTTACCTTCACCCTGTATGTATCTCTATGTTTTAGATGTGTTTCTTGTATACAACATATTGTTGGATTCTGGTTTTTAATCCACTCTGCTATCTGCTTCTGCTTTAAGGGAGAGTTCATTCCATTCACATTCACAGTTAAAATAACTAATTCTATATTTCCTGTCATCTTATTTACCCTAGCTTATGCTTTTCTCTTTCTTATCCCCTTTCCCTCCTCCCTACTATTTTGCTTTTGAAAACCACTTCCCTCAAACAATCCTTCCCCTTTAGAGCCCCACCCACCCCCTTTTTCCCCCCTTTCCCTCCAGTTTCCTTATAAGTACGTCTATTATTCCCTCTGAGCCAAATCTGATGAGATGGAGATTAACCCAATTCTCATTCCCCTCCCTTTTCTCCCCTCAATCATTATAGGTTTTCTTTGCCTCTACATGTGATGTAATTTCCCTTATTTTACCTCCTTTTCCTCTTCTTCCAGTGTTATCCCTTTTCTACCTCTAATTTCTTTTTCAGTTTATCATATCATAAAATTCATAAAATCACAATAAACATATCATAATAATCATAAAATCACAGTAATCATATGATAATAATCATAAAATCACAGTAATCATATCATAATCATAATGTAATAATCAATTCATAAAATCAACCCTCATTCTATAAGTATCTATAACATAAATATAGTTCTCAAGAGTTATTTTTTCTTGTTACCTTTTTATGTTTCTCTTGTGTTCTGTGTTTGTAGATCAAATTTTTTGTTCAGTTCTGGTCTTTTCAGTAGAAATAGGTGAAATTCTCCTATATCATTGAAAGACCATCTTCTTCCCTGGAAGATAATGCTCATTCTAGCTGGGTAACTTATTCTTGGCTGTAATCCAAGTTCCTTTGCCCTTCGGAATATCTGATTCCAGGCCCTTCGATCCTTCAAAGTAGAAGCTGCTAGGTCCTGTGTGATCCTAATTGTAGCTCCCCGATATTTAAATTGTTTCTTTCTGGCTTCTTGTAATATCTTTTCCTTGGTATGATAGTTCTGAAATTTAGCCACGATATTTCTGGGGGACTTAATTTTTGGGTTTCTTTCAGGAGGTGATCGGTGGATTGTTTCAAGGAGTATTTTGCCTTCTGGGTGTAAAATATCAGGGCAGTTTTCTTTTATGATTTCCTGGAATATAGTGTCCAGGTTCTTTTTTTCATCATGGCTTTCAGGAAGCCCTATAATCCTTAGATTGTCTCTCCTAGATCTATTTTCCAGGTCAGTTGTTTTTCCTAGGAGATATTTCATGTTTTTCTCTATCTTTTCATTTTTTTGTTTTTGTTCAACTGATTCTTGAAGTCTTGATGAGTCATTCATTTCCAATTGTTCGATTCTAATTTTTAATGTCTTATTTTCTTCAGTTACTGTTTTTAGTTCCTTTTGCAATTGACCAATTACATTTTTTTGTTCACTGCATTCTTTTTCCATTTTTTCTATTTTATTTTGCAGTGACCTCATTTCGTTTCCCCATGTTTCTTCTAACTCTCTTTTAAGATTTTTTATGCAATCTTCAGAGAAAGCCTTGTGACATGGAGACCAATTTATGTCTCTCTTTGGGGCTTTTTCTGGAGTTGCTTTACCTTTAGGGGCCTCAGGATTTGAGGTCTGTTCTTCCCTCTCTCCATAAAAGTTGTCTATGGTGAGAGCTCTTTTTGGTTTTTTATTCATTTTTTTTAAAGGTGTGAGGTCTGTTTAGGGCAAAGGTGGGACAGCTGCTTTAATTGGCCCTGGGGCAGTTCTGCTGATTGAGTTATTTCAGGAACTGGGCAGTTCTGCTGATTGAATTATGTCAGGGCTGGGCAGCTCCGCTGATTGAATTATTTCTGGTGCTTATCAGACCTGTTGTTTGATTGATTGCTTTAAGGTGCTGTGTAATGGCAGCTAGTTACGATGCTCATCAGGGGTCCAGTGGTTCACGAGCATAGGATTTTGAAAAGTATAATGTTTTCTACAAAGGTGGAAAAGACAAAACTTATTGAATGCTAAGTCTAAGAATACTCTTCTAAAACATAGGTTAATAATACTTGCCCTGCCTGTCTTTGTATTATGATGAAAAGATATTCAAGTTATTATAAAGGCAGAAAGAACACAAATTCAAAAATTTGTATAAATGAGATTGGCAGAGCTTCAAATTTAAAAAAAAAAACTGAAGGGTTTTGCCCATGTTTGGGTAAGTAACCTTCCATATATTAAACAGTCAAAATGTTCAACTAGAAAGTCTGTTCCCCTCAAATTTTCCAGAATTTGCTTCATTATTCTTGATCATAATTCTACTTGTTTTTAAAGTTCACATTTTTGTTGGAGAAATAATATACACTAAAAATGCAATAAAATTTGCAGAATTGTGAATAAACATGTGTCTTATCTATGTATGAATGTGGTCAATAAGTGACTTCCAATCAACAGAAACAAGATTAAAAGGGAAATACAAAGCTGGGGAAAAATCTTTACAGCCAGCATTTCTGATAAAGGTCTCATTTCTAAAATATATAAAGAACTGTGTCAAATTTGTAAGAATACAAATCATTCCACAATTGATAAATGGTCAAAGAATATGGACAGACAATTTTCAAATGATAAAATTAAAACTATTTATAGTTATATGAAAAAATGCTCTAAATCACAATTGATTAAAGAAATGTAAATTATAAAAAACCCTGAGGTACTGCTCAGAATAACTAAGACAACAGGAAAAGATAATGATAAAGATTGAAGGGGATGAGGGACACTAATGCATTGTTGGTGGAATTGTAAAATGATCCAACCATTCTGGTGAGCAATCTGGAACTATGTCCAAAAGGGCTATAAAACTGTGCATATACTTTGACTCAACAGTAACATTATGGGGTCTGTATTCTAAGGAAAACATAAAGGAGGGAAAAGGACCCACATGTGCAAAAATGTTTATAGCAGCTCTTTTTATGATAGCAAAGAATTGGAAAAGGAGTGAACATCAATCAATTGAGGAATAACTAAACAAATTTGGTATATGAAGGTAATAGAATATTATTGTTCTATAAAAGATGAACAAGCTGATTATAGAAAGTCCTGGAAAGATTTAGATGAACTGATGAGTGAAACAAGCAGAACCAGGAATTCATTGTAAAAATAACAGGAAGAAGGTGTGATGATCAACTTTGAAAGGTTTGATCCTTCTCAGTGGTTCAGTGATCCAAAGCAATCCCAATAGACTTTGGACAGAAAATGCCACCTGCATCCAGAAAAAGAACTTAGGAGAATGAATATAAATCAATACATACTATGTTCACTTCTTTTTTTCTGTTTTATTTTATCTTTCCCATGGTTTTTCCCTTTTGTTCTGATTTTTGTCTAATATGATTCATAAAACACTGTATATTAAAATAAATACAATTACTTCAATAAAATGAACTTAAGGTTGAAAAAAAATAAGACTTCCACAGACAACTATAACTAATAGTGGATTTAATGAAATTCTGAGTGCCCTTAAAGAGATACAAAAAAAATCTCTGATAGGTCATCGAAACTGAAAATGATTATCAGAATAACTTTTCTGACAAGCAGAAATTAAACAGCCTATGCGACCTATGAAAGAAGCCTATTCCAAATCTCACATGCATTCCCAGAAACCCTTATAGTTGAATACAATGCTCACTATCCCATGTATAGAGAGAGCTTAAACCATCAAAACACTATATATTAAATAAAATACATTTTTTTGGTAAATTAGTTGGAGTTATATGACTTACTCATGGTCACAGACACAATACACTTCCTAATATTTTTTAAACCTGTCTCAAAGTTTCTGTAATATAATGTGTGGGGGAGGAAAGGGAGTTTCATGGGATGGGAGCTTATTATGTGCATTTCTCAATTAAAGCAGATGCCTCACAGAGCCAGGTGAGTGATTGAGCTCTTAAAGGCTAGACTTAACAGAAAAGGTCAAGTTGGAAAGGCACAAAAATGGACTGTGTGACTCTCCTCCAAGAGAAACAGACTAAGTAATTGCCGGGAAAAAATGAAAAGCTCTGCATAAAGGGATATTTTTGTTTTGTTTGTTTTATGATCATAAGTAACTCACCAATGAAGCTGTCCACCAACGCATAGATGGAGGGACACACTTATGAAATCATAATCTTGAGAAGTACTGAAATAGTATGTACATTTCTCTATATTCTATCACGTGCATCATTGGACATCTAAGAGCTCCACTTATGAATTGCCTAGAATGGCAAAGATTTGATTTGACTGCATTATGCCCTGTTATTCAAATTACAAAAAAGGTAACCTTGTTCAGAGCATCATGCATGACCCACTCTGAGTCCATCTGGCAGATTTGTGCAATTTGTTTATTAAAATGAAAATGTGTCTAGCTTCTTGATGCATGAAGCTGCCTTTCTTGGGCCAAATTAGGAAGCCTAAAGAGGGTCTGTTTCCACTTAAATGGTTTACTAGTTAAATCATTTAGTATTAAAATATTGACATTAGTCCCTGTAGCCTAATCAAAGAGAGTATCAGAAAAAACACCTTTACATTGAAAACAATGACTAAGAAGAGGGAGGTTTCATCTTAAACAAAGGAATTAGGCATCAGACCTCTGGTCCAACTGCATTTAGCCCTCTGCGTCATTGAAGTTAGATGTTCTCAATTTTTTTGAAAGATATTGAGAAAACATAACAGTGAATGGATCTGGGTTAAATTTTGGAAAATGGAGGATATATGAACTGATTGAAAGAGGGAAAAAAAACCTCACAGAAAGAAGTTATTGAGTGAAAAAGACAACAATGTTATGGGGAATAATCTATTAAAAATTTCAAGTCAGCAGTATTTCTAAGTCTTCTCTTCTATTTATAAAGGGAATTATATGTATTATTTCATCCAATCTTTTAATTACATGTGAATTCTTCTTTGTGTGTGTGTGTGTTTTAAATTTATTTATTTATTTATTTTAATATATATTTATGAATCATGCTGGGAGAGAAAAATCAGAGCAAAAGGGAAAAACCATGGGAGAGATTAAAAATAGAAAAAAAGAAGTGAACACAGCATATGTTGATTTATATTCAGTCTCCTTAGTTCTTTTTCTGAATTTTCTATCCAAAAACTATTGGGATTGCTCTGGATCACTGAACCACTGAGAAGAACCAAGTTTTCCATAGTTGATCAGCATACATTCTTGCTGTTATTGTGTACAATGTATTCCTGGTTCTGATTGCTTCACTTATCAGTTCATATAAACCTTTTTAGACATTTCTATAATCAGCTTGTTCATCATTTTTATAGAAAAATAATATTCCATTATCTTTATATATCACAACTTGTTTAACCATTTTCTACTTGATGGGCATCAATTCATTTTCCAATTCTTTGCTACCACAAAAAGTTCTCTTACAAATATTTTTGCACATGTAGGTCCTTTTCCCTCTTTTGAGATTTCCTTGGAATAAAGACTCAATAAATGGTACTTGTGGGTCAAAGTATATGCACAATTTTATAGCTTTTTGGACATAGATCCAGAATGCTCTTCAGAATAGTTGGATCATTAACAATTCATCAACAAAGCATTAGTTTCCCAGTTTTCCCACATGCCCTCCAACATTTATCATTGTCATTATATTTTCTGTTGTTTTAGTCATTTTGAGAGGTGTGAAGTGGTGTTTCAGGGTTGTTTTAATTTGCATTTCTCTTAATCAATAGTGATTTAGAGTATTTTTCCATATATCTATAGATGACTTTAATTTCATCTTCTGAAAATTGTTCGTATCCTTTGACCAATTATTAATACAAGAATGATTTGTATGTATTCTTATTTATAGGTGTTTATAACCCCATTTAACAAATGAGGAAGCTGAGATTCCTAGAAGTCATGGATTTTACTAAGTTCATGTAACCCTAAGAGGACAGAATTGGAAATCAAACTCATGTATTCTGACTTAAACTAAATAACTTAGAGTGTCTCCTTCATCATGACTAGCAACCCAGTCAAATTCTATCCCAATTCCCTTTTAAATAAATGCAAATGCTCATAGTTGGAGTTTCATCTTAAGTTGTCATTTGAGAGTCAAAATTAGAATTCAGTCTCTATAGCTGAATGGCAATATCCATGACAGAACTGGCTAGAAAAGAAGGCTTTTGTTTGATAAGAGGAATATGAGAATGGCCAAAATGATATTCATCCTTCTTTCAAGAGTTGTCCTTTTTTACAGTGATTATCCATGTTTTGCTAAAATTATCTAAATTTGAGATTCCAAAAAATAGGAATTCAGAATTAGAAAATTTTAAAACTACAAGAGGCTATTGTCCCATCCTACAGCCTGAAACTCAGATAATCTTAGAATGTAAGAACTAGAAGGGAAATTAAGCATTATCATATCCAATCTACTCATTTTAGTAATCGGAAAAAACAAGAGAAAGAGATTAAAGAGCAAGTTAGCAACAGGACAATGACATGAAGCCCAGACTTCAAACTTCTAAGTCATTTATCCCTCTACTCCATTTGAAGAAATCATAATTCAGGTCTCCCACCTAGAATACCTGTATAGACAAAACTACCAACCAAGTTAGTCCATTCCACTTTTTTGAATTGTTAGGAATTTCAATATAATATTGAAATGAAAGGACTTATTTACTTTAAATACACTTCCCCAATGTAACAAAGCAAAAACACTGCAAGAAGTTCTGTCCCTTTTTCCAAAACAGAACCTTTCAAATATTTGAAAATAGTTATCATACCCTTTGTCTCTTCTCCAACCTAAATATTACTACTTCTTTCAACTGTTTCTCCTATGCTAATGATAACAAATTATAGTCCAACTCCAAAAACAAAATGGACTATTTTTTAATAGTAGTGAGTTCTTTCTCAATGAAGATAAGAAAGCAGCTTAGTGCAGAAGAAGGAGTGCTGAATTTGGAGGTAGAAGACCATAGACCAAACATGGCTCCTCTTTTGAAAAGCTGTTTAACCTTGGATGAATCAACCAACCTCTCTGGGTTGTACTTTCCTTATTTATACTATAAGGGGGTTAGGATTAGTGACTTCTTATTTCCCTTTAAATCTAGCATCTATTTTAACAAAGAAATTCAATGACCACAGAAAGTAACTTTCAACTTTCATTCAATCCTAATGAGTTAGTATGTCCTGGATTGCAGGAGTTATTTGGTGAGTGGGAAGGGTCTCCAGTCCCTTCATCATCTTGGGTACTTTCCTCTGGATCTCATCTTCCAACTTGTCAGTTTTTCTCTTAAAAGCATTCAGAACCTAACTTAATTACTGAAAGTAGGATAGGGGTTGCAGGTATGATTCAGAAAGGATCAAGTAACAATTATTCCTGAGAAGAGATGGACTAAAGAGAAGGCAATCACTTACCAGTTTTGTCAAAAGACTGTCCCAAACTATTTTTGGAGCAGGAAGCGTTAGTTTGTAAGGTAATAAATTTGTTCTAAAAGGTCAGGGTTAGGGAAGTATATAGAGTAAAATGTCTCTATGAATCCTTTTTCTTTCCTTTGTTCTACAGAACGTTCCATCTCTGAAGAAATCAAGGTAATAATTTTGATTGATCAATTATTAAGAGCCTACCATATGCCAGACACTATGCTATTTACTTTACAAATATTATCTCATTTCATTTTTATTACAATCCCTGAGAATTGGTTTCTCTTATCATCCTCACATTGTAGTTAAGAAAACTAATATAGAGAGAGCTTATATGAGTGAAAAAGTATCCTGATATGAACTCAGTTCTTCATGAAGGCAGGTGACTTGTCTAATGGGGCCATATAACATGACAAGATGATTTGAGAAACTTAATGATAATGATTTGAGAATCCTTTTTTTCTGTTTCTTTTAAACAACTTAAGGAAAAGATTTCCTAATAAGAATATCAACCAAGAATAAGATGGGTTTCCTTTGGACATAATGAATCTGCTTCTATCAAAATATTCAAGCCAAGGATGGAAAATAACTGGAAATATAATGTAGAGAAAATTATTTTTAAGTTGTAGATTGGATGTGATGTGCACTGAAATTCTTTCCACCTCTGAAAATCTGTGACTAAATTTGAAAATCATGTGATTATCATTTCAGTCAAAAGGCATCATACTGAATATAGTTTAAAGGTATTACTTTTCACTCATAACATTAAAGGGTAGCCAAATTTACTCACTCAAATATCAACTTCCTCAGTAAACTCTTATGAAATCCCAACTTTCTTTTCTACTTTTTCATGGAATAGAATGAAATTTTGTACAATTCCTAAAGGAAGAATGAATCCCTTCTGCACTGATGACAGCTGAAACAAACTGCATGAAGAGCTATGTTGATGGGAAATTCACTACCTTCAAAAGCAACTAATATTTTTGATTCCAACTGGACTTGAAGAACTCAGGAGAACAACAAGGGGACCTCAAGGGCCTGGAACGAAAAAAATAAAAAGGAAGTTATATTTGAATAATAATGGTAAACTATACCAAACATTATTATCATCAAATCATTTAGATGATCATCTATTGAGAAAACTAATGGGTATTGAGAAGAGTATATGCAAGATAATGAAGAGCTTCAATTTTCATGGCCTTTGAAAATCAGTTGAAAGAACAAGTGAACTATCCTGGTGAAAATACCATGGGGTCCCAAAGGTTTTCTTTGTATATTTAAAGCAAAGTTTTATACAAGAGTTAGATTTTGGCCATAGAATTCAGAACAAGGAACAATAAGAATATAGAAGTAAGTCAATTTAAGCTTAAATGTCTTAAAACTTAGAACTATGCAAAAATGGATTCCTAAAGAAGCTCAAGATTTCTCCCCTCTTTCTCCCCACCCTCCTCACCCCCCCACCATTAGGCCTTCTCTAAAGACTGCAGAACCAGTTTTGGAGTCTTTATTGGATCAGATTCATATTCAAGGATGTCGGTCTAGATGAGGCTTCAGCATTTCTTTCCAGCTCAGAGAATTTGGTAATATTACATGGTATTCCATTGTGTCTAATAGAATGTAATTTTCTTGAGGCTTTGATTTTGACTTTTTATCAGCAGCATCTGACACAGTATCTAGTGAATATTTAGTGTTCATGTAAAAGCTATTCATTGGATTAAATTGAATTAAATGAGATAGTCAAATAATAATGTGAGATGTAGCATATTATTGAATGAAGAATCTTGACATGTGGAGTCAGGAGAATTGGGTTCCAATCTTGCCTTCAATACTAAAGTGTTATATAAGATGTGGACCATGGAATGACAATAGTAACCATCTCTCTGAGCTTTGTTTTCCACTTTTGTAGAACTGAAATAATACATGACATTTTTCTCAAGGCATAATTAGGAAGGTATTTTGTCAACTGTACCATCATGAAGATCCTTCTGGAGTACAGAGGCTGGTACAAGAGAATATTCCTCCCCACTGCAGTCTGACTTCTCAGGTTCCACTAGGATCTTCCCTTCCTGAGTTTGGTGGGTTCATACCCTTATAGACCCTTAGTTAGTGGGAGCACATGAAAGCTTGGTTTCAATGAGCAAAGTATCACTTACTATAATCCCTGTGACCTTAAGGGCTATAAGATCTCATTGCCTGACCTGTAGCTATGTCCTTCAGATTTCTGGGCATATAATGCTTTGACAAAAGGAATTGTCCCATTTTTCTATTTATATTCTGAGTGTTTAACACAGTACTTGACCTACAGTAGGCACTTAATAATTGTTTCATTCCATTCCATACAGAAATTTGGATTAATCTTAAACAAGTTAGTCATGAGCTTTTCCATTATTTTAAACATTTTCTACTATTCAGCACTCAGTACATGAATGAAACTGTCTTTGGATTCAGAGATTGCAGTGTTTTTTTTTGTTGTTGTTGTTTTTTTTCTTATTTGTGGGAAATTCACTCTTCATTTTGAGAAGTAGGAAATGAAGTATAAAGGAAGGAGAATAAGGCAATGCAGCCAGCATATCTTGTATGAATGATAGCTATGCTATGAATAAGTCATTGAATTTATCTTATTTGGTTGAAACTAAGAACACAACTCTTAGTTGGTTCACCTGTAAAACCAAGTGGATGAACTAGATAAGAAGTCATAGATTCTCCTTTGGCAGTCCATTGAAATCTATGAAACCCCTTTCAGAATGATTTTAATATTTTTAATTTTAAATTAAAAAACACAAGATTATAATGGAAATAAGTTATTTGTACCTAATAAAGTTCATAGATCCCTTGAAATCTATCCATGCATAGATAGTTAGAACCCAAAATCAAGCTGGGATTCCTGGACTGTATGATTTCTCAAGTCCCTTCTGGCCAATGTATTATCAGTTTGGGGATGATGCATAAAAATGTAGCCAAAATGTTGGGTGACCTATATAGAAATGGCGTTCCTTTTTTTGCTTCAAAATCAGGTTATGTTATAAAATTTCTTTCAGTATCACACTATTTTAGTTTCTAGACCCAAAGTAGTGGAGTATGTGTATAACCTTCCTTTAAGAACTAGTTTCCAAAGGAACCAGTGTGTAAAGAAAACATTAGATTCACAAATTGTGGTCTGTTAAAAAGATCAGTATTGTGTGGAAAAGCATTACAAAATAAAATGAGCAGAAACCTGTTAAAGGAGAATTTTATTTTAGTTCTGGCTCTGCAACTAACGTGTGACATGACAGATTGACTTCCCATTGCTGAAGCTCCATTTCTGCATCTGTATAATGAGAACATTAGACTAGATAATCCTGTCTCTTGCAGCCCTATCATTTTATGTTCTGTTTTCAAATATGTTGGATGGTTCCTTCCAAATCTGAAATTAGATAAATCTTGGGTCTTATTCACTAGAGGTACTTAAATGTTTGTGGAATTAGAATCTTTACAGTGTGACCATGTTCAGGTGAAACATGAAAATGTGTAGTTTTATACTCAGGCCTCCAGAGTCTGGGGAAATCACTTTCACCTTTTCTTGTCCTCCATTTTTTCATCTGTGAATCAAAGGCATTATACTGTTGTTGTTCAATCATTTTTTCAGTTATGTCTGGTTTATGATCCTATTTTGGGTTTTCTTGACAAAGATAGCAGAATGGTTTGCCATTTCCTACTCCAGTTCATTTTAAAGATGAGGAAACTGAGATAAATGGGGTCAAGGGACCTGTTCAGGATCACATAGCTAGTAAGCATCTAAGACCAGATTTTACTCAGGAAGAGTCATCCTGACTCCAGTCCTGGCTCTCTATCCAAAGCACTATCTAGCTGTCATGGGAGCTATACTCAATAAACTACAAATTCACTCTGAAAGCTAAATCCCGTTTTGTTTGTTGTTGTTTTCAAATGAACCAGTGGTTTCCAAGACCAATGAGAACCTTAATATTGTACAGGAATATCAACCAAAAATTATTCTGTTTCTTTTAGTAATAGTCAAAAAAAAAAGAAAAAAAAAAGAAATGAAAGTCATCCCATGTTTCCACCCTAGGACCATTTTTGAAAATTTCCAACAAACAGCTGCAAAGCTTTGTAGCTTTGTAGGTAGATTGTTTCATCAGTCCTATAATTTGATCAACAATTATTCCAATTACTATAAGTAAAATTAGCCTTAGTTTTCCCCAACAATGGGCACTAAAAACAAACCAAACCAAAATAACTCATTGGAACAAAGATGATCTCTCTCTCTTTCTTTTCTCTCTCCATATGTATATATATATATATATGTGTGTGTGTGTGTGTGCATGTGTGTATCATATGTTTTAACACATATATGTATATATGTATATTTTCATATACATATTCACACATTCATATTCAATTTTCATCACTGGGAGATTGTCGACTTACACAGTAACAGAGCCTGGTCTTGAACCCTAGGTCTTGCTGATTAGAAATTCAGCCTTTCAACCACTATAAAATACTCCTTTTAAAAGAAGAAACTAGATCTTTATGATGGAATAAATTTTGTTCACACATTTTCTAAACTGATGTGCATTTGCTTCTCTATTTCTGTTCTCTGGTCTTTTTATGTTACACATATATCTGCATATAAAATGCAGATATAAACAGTTAAGGGATTAAATATAAAATATAGATCATACCTTTTCCCTATAAAATTTTAGGACAATCTACAATCAAAGTTAGTTTCTTAACAAGATGTTCATCTCTCTCATGAGCACTTACATACTCACAAAAGCAGAGCCACACACACACACACACACACACACACACACACACACACACACATACTTTTCAAGAGATCTTATTTTAATGATAGGGCCCATATTCATATATTAGATAAAATCTTAAGATCTAGTATGATAATACGTTACTTGTTATCTCTGTAATATTATAGATGTGGTCTAGAGAGGTGAGTTCATTTTCTGAATCCATTCTGCTGATGGTCATACTTGACATAACCAGTAGGGCCAATGTTCAAAGTCAGATGCTTTAGGGCTTGCTCCAAATCCAGGACTTTTTTCATTTTATCAAATTACAATATATACACATACATGTCTATATATGTATAGTTTAGATATATTTACACTTTATGTGTTGGTATGGGAATATATATATATATATATATATAAATGTGTGTGTATTTAATTATGTATATATTTATTTATTTTATTTATATATATTTGTGTATATTTATTTATATATATGTGTATATATGACAAAGTCTTTCCAAATGAGGCTATCTTGTATTTGTAGAAGTCTGACAATGTACACACTCATTTATAAGATTAGCATGTATTTTCTACATGGCTATAATATATGCTCATAAATCAGTTGGCTTTACAATAATAATGTCTTTACAACAAAGACAGCTACCCCAGTGAAAAAGAGGCACTGGGGGATATCAAATCATTGCATTGCTGAACTATTTATTATTGCCAGTATTTTTATCAGTTTGTTTAGGCAGCACATTGGAGATTTTTAAAAAATCTTATTGAAATGGACAATACGTGTAGTATTCATTTTGGCTTTATAGCCACTGGCTCTTAAGGCCTTCAAATGATCACACATTGACACATATCACAGACAGGTTCATAGACATGCAATGGCAAGACTGATGTGTTCATGGGAAAGGATGCAATTGGCCAAGATGGGGACATTACTATAAATTGTGAGCCTTTCTCCTGGGGTAAACATGCATCATAAAATCTATAGTGCGGGGCATTCAGAGAAATGTGAGACTCCATTGGGCCTTGAAGAAATCATTTTCCTCTAAAATGAGAAAGCCAGAGATTGTACATTATCTTGAGGGAGATGATTGTTTGCTTTTAATCAGGTGTAGATTTTCTGACAACATGGAGCCAGCAGTTAATTGGAAGGAACTTGGCTCCAGTTGTGGCTCTAACTCTTATTATCTGTGCATACTTGGATGAGTCACTTAAACTTCATGGACTTCAATTCCTTCACCCCTCAAATTGAACAACTGCAACACATGGTCCTTAAGATTTCTTTCTATTGTGACATTCTAAGTTCTAAAGACACTGTGTAATAATAATAAAGGTCCTTTTCAGCTTTAACATTTTATATTCTATTGTACTTTCAAGCTCTAAAATTCTATAATTCTATGATTTATTTTTTGTTAACAACTTACTACTATGAAATTAATGGAACACAAATCAGAGGGAGTGATTATCTCTAAGTTAAAACAATGTTACAAAGTTTTGTAGTACAGCTACTTGGATCCTAGTTTCAATGAATTTTTTTGAAGGAATATTACTACTTTTGATGGATGGGTTCTTTCAGAGTAAGAACATGAAGCATCATCTTTTAAATCACTTCTTAATTCTACTTAAAAGTTAAGAAACTTGGATAGGATCCAGAATTCTCAATTCTTTACTGGAAGTAAGTCTAAATCTATGGTATTTGAATTTCCTTTCTCAAGTTATTTATAAATTTTCTTTAAGATCACATTGAAATTATCCCTGTTCTCCAAGTCTTTTCAAGCTGGCTTGTGGCTTAGAATTATTCTAGTCAAAAGTCCTTATTTGAAAGATGAGGAAGCTAAAGCTCATAGAGATTGAGTGACTTGCCTATGATCATCTGGCTAATAAGTTGTAGAATTGGGAATTGAATCTGGGTCCTCTGATACCCAGTATATTGCTCTGTTTACTCTAAACTTATCTTTTCACTTTGCTATCTGTTTTTCTTTTGTCATCTGAGTGAGTTTTTAACTTTTCTGAAGGCAATATGACACTTCAGAGTATGGTCATTGTCCTTGGGTTGGAATTTCAATTCTTCATTCCTTAATTTTGATGTCTTTTTTTTCTTTATGAGGGAGGACAAGTTGACCATTTTAATGGTCTTCCTTTTTGTTTTTCATTCCCCCCTTCAAGTAGCATTAAATTTTAACTAGGCATTTCTTTGGATGATTCCAATAGTGCCAATCAAACCCATGTATAGCAGGCTCTATTTTGAATATAGTGATTTCAGTTTCCCAGATAGAAAACAAAGATGAAAACATTGTCAATGATAAAAATATGATTTAGACCAGCAATTTCAGTAGGGATCCAAAAAAAGGTACCTGTACTAACTGGCCTAATATACCCTTCATGGGTATTTTTATTTGCAGGATACTTAGGATCACTGATGAACTACCTTACTCCCTCCCTCCCTCATTTTCCCACCCCTACCAAAAAAAAGGTTTTTTATGAAGAATAACTCTTTAACCACATATGAAAAGGAATGATGGAATGGAAATCACATTTTTTTTTTAAACAGAGATGGCACAAAAGAATTTATAAAGGATTCTTTGCACATAAATAATCTCCAGTTCTACACACACAAAAAGAAGTTTTAACCTGAGTTCTGAAATGTTTCTATGCACTTGTATCAACCGACAAACAAGCTGGTAATGCTTTGGACAAATCAAGTCAAATGGAGGAGAAAGCCTTTGTTCTATGATATTAAGGTTATGACACTGGTCCCATCATCTCTCTCCCAATACCTTTTCTTCTTGTTGTTCCTGTAAAGGATCTGGAATGAGACTTTGAATCACCAAACAAATGACAACCTACAATTTGATAAATAATGGTTTGCTTGGCTTTTTTAAACTGAGATAGAAGTGACTTCAATATCTCTAACCATTCTCCTCAGGCCTTCTCCTTTCCACTTTCCACCAAAAATGCAAAGGGGCTCCTATCTCAATGTTTAGTATGGGGCTCCCAAGTCTAAAAAGCTGTGTGTTTCAGCTAACGGTCTGGATGATACTGAAAAAAAGTGCATTGGTTACTTTTGGGGGTATTACACAGGCCCTAGTTGATTCCCCAAAAGCCATTATTTGAAGTAGTTGAGTCCCGTGACCAGGAAAAATTTCTCTAGGAACAGTTCAGAATCCAGCACAGCTATGTGGGCAGCTCGGCCGATCAGGGCATTGGCAGTGTTGGGCAGAGAGTGGAACACATTGTGCCGGATTACAGTGCAATCCTTGGCTTCAATCAGCGGCTGGAGAAGGTTGTTGATCATCTCAACATAAACTGGGCCTGAAAATGGAGTAGAAGAAGAGGTTATTCACAACATAGGAGTAACTCTGCTTAATAATTTCTACTTGCATTAAAAGTGCTTCTATTAATTTCCAGCATATGTGAAATCAGTAACTCTTCAGCAGGAGCTCTTAAAACTTTTTGTGAAATGGACCCCTTTGGCCTATACACACATTTGGTGATTCTTTTTGGTGCATCAGGAAATTGGTTCACAAAGGAAATAATATGAAAATATAGTCACCAAATATATATTTGTATGTGTATATATGTATTTGTGTAGGTATATGTGTGCACATGTATGTATATATAAGCACACATGTATGTGTATACATGTAAATATACATGAATATATGTAAATTTAAAGTTTATAACCCCTTATCCAGAATTTGAATTTCTAAAAAGTATGTTTCTTTTTAAACATATTAAAATTATTTTTATTTTCAGTTTCAAAATATCTTCTTTCTAACCCATCTACCACCCATTGAGATGGCAAAAAATATGATACATATGAAATCATGTAAACTATTTTCACATTAGACATGCTGAGAGGGGGAAAGAAAATAATGTGCTTTAATCTGCTCTCAGAATGCATCAGTTTTCTCTGGACTTGGGGAGCATTTTTCAACATAATTCCTTTGCTGGTATAGTGAGTCTAAATCTTTCACAACTGAATTTCATTACAATATTGTTGTTACTGTGTACAATGTTCTAGTTCCGCTTACTTCTTTTAAAAAGTACATTTCTGACAACTACCATACCTTGAAAGCAGAACAGTAAAGCAGGGTTGTGATCATTTCAGAGAGAAGTACTGACTTAGAGAAGTGTTTTTTGTTTTATTTTAATTTACATACCTATTGAATTCAGGAGGTAGGGTTTGAATCTAAGCATTTTGACTTCAAGATTACTGCTTCTCCCACTATATCACACTGTTCCACATATGCTTATCAAATTCTATACATGCCAGATCCTATTATCTGAGCAATACAAGAGATAGCCATTGTAAATCTGATTGACTGCCATTATGTTTTTTTTTAATTGTTGTTGTTTTGTTTGTTTTTTGTTTGTTTACTTTATTTTTGCTGAGTCAATTGGGGTTAAGTGACTTGCCCAGGGTCACATAATTAGGAAGTGTTAAGTGTCTGAAACCACATTTGAACTCAGATCCTCCTGACTTCAGGACTGGGGCTCTATCCACTGCACCACCTAGCTGCCCTCTGCCATTATGTTTTTAAAAAGTAGAACAAAAGTCTATTTTGTAAATGAAGATACATCTCACTGAGATACAGGCTAATTAGAGATAGGGTAATTACTGGACTTGGAAATAGAGAACATAAATTCAAATCCCAGTTCTTCCTCCAATTAATCTTGTAACTTATAATATACCACTAGACTTCCTGGTGGCACAATTTTGTCATATGTAAAATTAAGATGATATGTTATATAAACTTATGATCCTTTGTCTATATTTCAACACTCAAATGGATCCATGATCTAACTATTGCTGTATATTATTTCCCTTCTGTTCATTCCACAAGATTTTCAACAAGATATCCTTTATAAATCCCTATTAGAAGATTCATCCAATATAATGGAGGTCTTTTCTTGATTCTTCCACTATTTTGCAGATATTAGGATAATACTTGAAATGTTCATTAATTATTTATTACTATTTGGCTTGCCATTTTTTCTTCCTTGCTTATACATCTTGGATGCAAGTCAATATTAAAAAATCAGCTCCTTGCAAATAGGCATTGTGTATTCTTTGTATTTGAATCCCAGTGCCTGACACAGTACTTGATTCATAGTAGGTTCTTAATAAATTCTTTCTTTTATGACTGATGGAACTTTTTTTTACATTTTAAACCATCCTCATACAACTTTTGATTGTTCTTTGATACACTTCCTAAATTGGTTCTCTGAGATTTTTAGCATTCATTCAGTAATTCAAAGATATTTATATAAATGTTAAATACAGATTTTTTAAGCAAATGAGAAAACTGAGTACTAATGGATAAAGTTGCCTCTATAATATATCTACTGTGAAAGTTTGTTTTTTATCACTTCATGTAAGGCCTCGCTTATGTTGTCATTTGGAGGCTTCAAGGCAAGAAACTGAAATAATTTTTATTTAACATACTCTTGGACTCAAAATAAGCAAAACCTGATAATATTATGCGACATAACCTACCTGTATGTCTGTCCTTAAGTGCCATTTTACACATTTCAATTCTTGCTGAATGAAATGGCACATACCGATCTTGGGGAGAAGCAACCAACACAACATTTTTAAAATACTGAAGGCCTAGAATAAAAAGATAAAAATATACAAATTTTACAAGGAAGAAATAAAAAATTCCATTCATTTTCTTCAGGATGAAGAAAATTCATTTTCTGGAGTATGAAAACAGAATAGCAGCATTATAAAATATTTGTTGTTCATCTAAGGATCCAATGCTGCTGCAACCAGAACAAGACAGAATTATAATCTGGGGAGTTTGTGATGTCATTATCACATCTGAGGAACTTGGACTTTAGGATTAAAAAGTCTTCACTGGTCCTTCAATTATTCACAGTATTGTGAGGAAGAAAGTACACAGAAGCCTGAGGCATCAGCTGTGTCCACTATCTCAAATACCAGGGTCCATTTTGCATCCTCACACTCCACCATGCTCTGAAGAGCTTTGTATTCCTATGGCAGAATAGAAGGGAAGGAGAACAAGACCTCTTGTGTCTTTCAGAATTCCTGTACCACTTGTACCTTTGAAAAGCATTCTTTTGAGAGTATTAATTTGTATATTATTCTCTATTGAAGAGATATTGTATCTATTGAATGTCTACTGCATAATATATGTTTACAGGTACTAGGAGAAATGTTACTTCTAAATTGTATTCATTATCACATTCAGTTTAAAGGTAGTAGATAAAAAAGATACTAATGTAAACAACTATACTAATCTAATCTTAAAAATATTACTAATAGTTAATACTTATATAGCATCTACTATTTGCCAGACATAGTGATAATTAATATTCATAGAAACTCACTAGATGCTCACAGCAACCCTGAAAGGTAGGTGCTATTAGCCTTATTTTACAGATGAGCAAACAAAAATTAACAGACTTCTGTAAGGTTAAACAGGTAGTCTAAGGCCATGTTTGAATTCAGGACCTCCTGTCTCCAGATTCATAATTCTATCCACTGAGCCCTCTAGTTGCTTCATATGAAATACTTAATAAAAAATAAAATAAAACTTGTACCTTAGAGAGACACAAAATGACAATATATTTTGTGAGTTATGAGGCATATAATAATGGAGGATTAAAATTAAGGAAAGCTCTATGGAGAACATGATTTTGAATAGTAGTCAATTTACAACAAGATAGCTCAATCTTGGCCATGTCCATCATAGCCATCTCTTTGCCAGCTACTCTTATATACCACTATATTCTCTGAACTAGAGACCTCATGCATTAGGATTTAAAACATCTCAATCATGGAACTCTCCATCTGGAGTCCTTGGTATCTACCAAGTGCAGCCTTCCTTTGCATTCTTTTCCAGCCATTTTCTTCCTAGATTCTTACTTAAAAGCCTACATGGATCCTTTATCCTCACTCTAACACATAGCTCTGGAGCTCTGGAAATGTAATCAACTTAATACTGCCATTATTATTGCAAATGACATATCAAGAAATTTCCTTATGGGTTTATTTATCAACTCAGCTATTCTCAGACTTAAACATTAGTTTATTACTTGTCTATACTTCTACTTTCCTACTTGTGTCTCATTCTACTGGGATATAAGGGCAGGGATAATATAATATGAAGGGATTCTTGAGGATAAGATTGTCTCTCTTTTTCATTAGTATGTAGTAACTATTTGTTAAGTGCTTAGCACTATGACTAAAACATAGCACTTATGAAAGGGTAAAATCTTTTTACCCTTTCCTATTTCATTTTCATTTATTTTTATTTTAATCCATTGAATCATTAGGACCACTTCCTCTTATTCACTTTTTCTTTTTTTATTATTTTTTTTCTTTTTTAATATCACCATCTCTTTGCTTGATTCCTCTTCCCTACTCTTACAAATTCTAGTCTTTATAAGAAACAAGAACACTCAAGCAAAACAAATGAGTATATTGGTCATGTGTGAATTTCCTCATGTATATTCCATCATTTCTCTGCTGAGAAGCAAGAGACATGTTTCATTTGGTCTCATTTTCATGACCTCAGTTGTCTTGCAATTCCTTTCTCCAGGTATGTATAACAGAGTAGCCCACCTGTCTTTTGGCTCAGTTGGTACAGGAAACATTTGCGCAAATCTGTATTGTCCCTGAAGGTCAGCTGTAAAAGGGATCCAGATTTTTTCAGTTTTTGCATTAGCCACAAACCTAGTAAAACAGAGAAAGAGTAAAGAAATTATTTCTTTGCATTCTTTGTGGTCTTACCCATAACATAATGAGTGAAGGACCCGGGAAATATCACTCATGTTCAGAGGTCATTGTCTTGCTTGCAGGAGGGAAAGGCAAATGGAAGGTAGGTCCATAAAGATAACAGTTGAAAAGAACCTCTGACCATTTAGTCCAGGTTAAGGATGAAGAAACTTAAGTATAGAGTGACTTATAGCATGTATAAGTAAGGACATGGAAGCTAATTTCAAAGGTAAGATTTTTATACCAACTCTTCTGACTGTGGAACTAGTGTTCTTTTGAATTTGTCCCATGCTAATAAATGTTTTGAACTCAATTTTTCTGGTTTTTAGTTCAAATCACTAACTACTATACTAATGATCTCTCTCCAACTTTGGCCATATCTTCTAACTTTTCAAGAATTTGATTTACTTAGATATGAACTGCAATAATATCCACACCTAAGTCCTCTTACAGGGATCCAGTAAGACAGCAAATGTCATAAAATTAAATGAAAAAAATATGCAAAGAATGTGGCAGACATTATACAAATATTAGAGCAATTATGAAAGATGGGATATAAATAAAAGGTATTCTTTGTATTTTAATGATGGATTAAAGGGGCAATACCTTCAGATAACTATAGCATTTTTATTAGAATTTCAAAGTCTTTTTCAAGCAACAATTCTGAAAGGTATAAACACATTGCCATATCCATTTTATAGATGGAGAAATGGTGAGGAATAAGGGAAGGTCTGAGCAGCTTTAAGTACTTTTCCAGTTATGAAGCTTATTCCATCATCTATAAAATGAATAATAGCACCTACCTCCAAGGTTGTTGTGAGGATCAATGAGATATTTGTAAAGTGCTTTACAAACCTTAAAGGTTTATGTAAATACCAGTTATTTTTTGTTTTATTTGTTTATTAAAAACTTGCTTGTTTGCTTATTTGTTTGTTTATTAAAATCTCTAGGCAGGAAATTACTCCAGACCTCCTGGGTATGAGTCTTCCTCTACTATCTCATCATGGTGCATGGAAGTGGCTATGGGTTTGTGAAGTTTATTTCAAGGGACCAAAAAGGTTGGTAGGATCTAAATAATAGGAGATGAAATCTGTCATGAATTCAAAAGGGATATAACTAAGGAAAGGCTTACCTGTACTAACAAGGGCACTATTGTTGTAAAGCGTCCCCAAGTGCGGCCCAGAAAGAGAGAGAAAGGTATGTAGTTTGTTGAGGTAATACCGAAAACGAGGCCGAGTCAATACTGATCGGATGATGATGTTGCCAAGGGAATGGCCAATGAAGCTTTTTGGAAAAAGCAAAGGATAAGAGTCCATTAGACTGTGAACTCTTTAGTATATAGTATGTATCACAGCTACCCATATATGCTTAGCACCTAGCACAGCGCTATGAACATAAAAGATGCTTAGTAAATATTGAATTGAATCTTGTTCAATAAATATGCATTTCAGTATCAGCTTCTCTCTGGCTATTTCACAAGAAGTGATAAATAAATACTATTAAAGTCATCTTCTCTTTACTTCACCTGGAGTTTGTTTTTACCTGATTCGAGAAATGGATAGATTATACAACTGGATATGCTGAATGATCTCATCTAATAATCGGTCTGTCATTGTGTCAAAGTCAGCAAAGGTGTCACTCTGAAAGAAGAAAGATCAGAGTTACAATAATGAACCATGACCCCACACCATAAATTTCTTCTGCTAATGAATAATCACACGATGGTATATTATGATTAGAGTTCTAGAATGGAAGTAGGAAAATCTGGGGAAAAAGCAGGAAAAGCTATTACTCTATCACTTACATGCCTTATGATCCTGGTGAAGTTATGCCATCTTTATGAAATTCAGATACTTCATCTTCTAAAATGGGAAAGTGGGAATAATAACTCTCTGCCTGGAGATATTTTACTGGAGAAGAGATGGGATTGTAGTGTGAAAGATGGGAGACATCTTTTCAAGTATTTGAGTGACAGCCACTCAAATATTGAAAGCGTGATTAAATTTGTTCTTAGAGTGAAAATGCCAAATAAAAACCAATAGTTCATATATATGGCTGATTTAAGATGGGAATAGAGGGGATTTATATATAGAGAGATATATATAGATATATAGTGTGTGTGTGTGTATACACACATATACATATGCATATATGAATGCACATGGGTTTGTTTCCTTTTTACATATATATGCATGTGTTTCCTGTATATCTATATATATGCATATGTAAAAATATGGAATTGGGAATATATGTGTGTGTATATGTGTGTGTATATATATATATACATATATATATATATGTGTGTGTATGTGTATATATGTATATGTAGATGTATATGTGTGCATATGTGTATTCAGACATGCCCAATATACTCATTTGTTTTGCTAAATTAACCTTGTTTTTTGTTTTTGTTTTTTTACAATAGGTGGGTTATGTGGGAATAAGGGGGAGAAAATGTAAAACAACAATCACTTAAAAAAAGAAATATATGCATATATATGTGTGTGTATGTATATATACACATATATATATGTATATATAAAACACAAATTTGCTATACAAAAATGGTTTTCCCTAACAGTTCGTGATTCCCTCTCACTAGATGCTTTCAAGTAAAAATTAGATAACTCTTTGGTGGACATTATATAGAAAAGCTCATGTTTGCATGTGAGAATTAGGTAAGGAGACTCTAAGTTTCTTTCCTGAGCCTCTATGGTTCTCTGATAACTTAGGGCAGCCTTCTCTGTTATAGATGAAGATATTGAACATAAATGATTTTCCCAAGATCATGTAGGCAGATAAGAGAAAAGGCTCAGATTTGAACCCAAGTTGTCCAATGGTAAATCCATTTCTCTTCCCACTCCAACTTGTTGCAACATTTTTTTTAAAGTTTGCACAAAGTTTCTGATATTACTGGCAGAATGAAATAATTATTTAACTTTTGCAATCACCAGTTAATCATCCTTTGTAAGGATGTGGGTTTGTTATTCCAATAGGAATCAGAATCAATTTCTAATCTGAGTAGATAGGCAGTAAGTTATGATCAAGTGCTGATGCAGACACTGTTGGAAAATATACTTCTAGCAATGAAGCTTTCATGAGTCAACGTGCCCTACTGTCAGCCTATTCAAAATGTTCCTCATTAGGTATAATTCACTTAGCATTCTTCAATATGAATAAATGCAAGAGACAGATATAATTTATAAGATTTATGATGTGGTATAGTAGAATCCAAGAATCTCAGAGTTGAAAGGGCTTTCAAGATCAGGTCCAACCCATAGCTGAACAACAACAAAAAAACAAACCCTCAAGTGATTATCCAGTTTCTATTTGAAAATCTCTAGTCAGGGGGAACAAATTACTATCTTAACCGACTATACTTGATATTTTTCCCCTGCGTCTAGACTAAATTGGATTTTTTGCCCCTATCTTTTGCTTTTAGTTCTATGTTTTAACATCCAGTAGAAAATAGTCTAGTCCTTTACCACATTACAGACCTGCTAATATATAAAGATAAGGATTATGGCCCTACCCCTATTTTCCTCTAAATCTCTTCTGCAGGCTAGAAGGCTAGAAATCCAAAATCCCATCAGCTACTGCTCATAGATCATCATCTCATTTATCAATAAGTATAATAGCCATGTAGTTCATGACATTTGAGAGATTAAGGAAATAATGTTTTTATACCCTTCCTTACACTGCCATTACTTGCAGCACACACACACATACACGCACACGTACACGCGCACACACACACACACACACACACACACACACACTACTAGCTTCCTTGTTCTAAAAAGATACTCAACTTTTACTGTAGACATTTTCACTGACTATCCCTCATGCATGGAAGTGCTCTCTCACCTCTCTTTTAACTCTAGTGCCTTAAATTTTATATTTTTTCCTGTTTATCCTATATATAGCTTGCTTTTGCCTTTATTTATCTATATGTCCTTTCCCAGTTAGATTGTTAGATTGCAAACTCCTTGACACAAGTCAGTATTTTTCCTCTTTTTGTATTCCCAGAGTTTACTAGTGTCTGGAAAATAAATGTTTTTGTTAGACTGATTTGTTTCTGTTTCCTAGTTTTACTGGCTTTCTTCAAGTAACAAAATTTCAATTTCTATGGGAAGTTTTTCTTGATCTGTGTTAATTCACTGCCTTTCATTTGTTGACTTCATTTATCCTGTTGATTGCTTCTTATACATAGTTCTTTCCATGTTATTTCCCCCATTACACTCTCAGTTTATGGAAAGCAGGGATTATTTTTCACCTTTCATTTTCCCAGAGCTTTGGGCACTGACTGGAACATAGTGGTGCTTAATACAGGTGCTTAATACAGGTGTCTTGATTGACCCGCATAGAAAATAAGATATCAAACATGACAGCTGATATCAATTACAGAACTAGGAACAATACGTGTCAGTGCAAAGAGTCAAAGCTGGACTATATAGAACAAAAACCAAATAAAAATCTAAAATTAAAAAAAAATCTTTAGACAGACCTCTCTAATTGTACAATAGGCTGTCAAGGGAGAAAGTAGGTTCCTTTTTTTTTTTTTTTTTGCTTTTTGCTGAGGCAATTGGGGTTAAGTGACTTGCTCAGGATCACACAGCTAGGAAGTGTCTGAGACCAGATTTGAACTCAGGTCCTCCTGACTTCAGGGCTGGTGCTCTATTCACTGTGCCACCTAGCTGCCCAAAAACTTGCCATAGTTTTCTTTTTTTTTTCCTGAGGCAATTGAGGTTAAGTGACTTGCCCAGGGTCATACAGCTAGGGAATGTTCAGTGTCTGAGACCAGATTTGAACTCAGGTCTTCCTGACTTCAGGGCTGATGCTCTATCTACTGCGCCACCTAGCTGCCCCCAAGTAGGTTCCTTTTTAACTAAAGAATTGATAACCACAAAGCAGGGGTAGATATTAAGTGGAGAAAAAAGTGAAGAGTCTTTCTATATGCTGGACAAGAGCATTGCCCAGGTTCTTTCCAAATAAAAATTTTGCAATTTTATCACCACATATCTTCACACTATGCAATTGCAATTTTCTGGATGCTCTCCAGTCTAGCCATATCATTCACAAAATGTATTATCTGGAGTGGATCAGAATGTTTCATTCTTTTTAGGTTTAATGAGTATTATTTTCCATGAATGAAAAACTATGAAGAACAGAGTTTCTGGACAATTAACAATCAATTTATTAATTAAGCTAATCAGCAGTGATGGATTGGCTGTTACTGGCTTCTCTTAGTAACCAAAAATGACTCATGGAGAACCTAAAAGTGTTTAATATTTTTTGAAAGGGAAGTCCCTGTCAAGTGCAAACCACCCTAATTGGTGGACATTTAATGAACAAGGGGACTAGAAATCTACTACTGAAAACATGGACTGATCAGGAGATTCAGCAGTTTCCAGCAATCTGGACAGAATTCATCTCCATCCAGACTACCCTGGTTGTTTTTCCCCTTCTTGAATTGTCACCCTAAATCTAATGAAGGGGTACAAGGAAAAGGGTTCTTTCCTCCAGAGTTCAAACTCAGACAACTTGGATTTTGTTTATACTGTAAATAGAAGTTAGTTCTTCTATTAGGGTGAGGTCCTGACTAAGACAAAGTTACCTTCTTTGAGAACTAAGGGCAATTTTATCAATCAGCCATATCCTAAAGAGATTAAAATTTTACAGGAGCTGAACCTTAATGAGGAAGTATAGGAGAAAAACTTGGAACTCAATTTAATATTTGGTTATTAATAAAAGAGTGAAATAATAATTTCTCTCAAATCTTGAACTGAAATTTCTGCCCAGATAAATATATAGAAAGAAGTACAAATATTCAATCCCAAGTGGATTAACAATGTCTACTGGAAGACAATTTATGCTAAAACATGGCATCCAAGAAACTGTTTTTAATGGAAAGAGAAAGTTAACTTGGGAAACAAAATTGTATTCTGAGTTGTAATGTGTAAATAACTTGTGACCTTGTACCAGTCGCTTGATAACATTGACCTTCATTTTCTTCTTAAAAATCTTACAGTTTGAATAGACCTGAGAAGATAATCCATTGGTCTAAAGACATATATGTGGGCATAAGAACTGCTTTGTGAAAATACAACATGATTTTGGAAGCAGAAGGCACTTGGAGATAGAAATTAACATCCATTTTTTTTTCTGTACCAAAAAAGTTCAGAATCTGATAAACTGAGTATGGAATTTAGCAAAGGGAGCAGGAAAGCTCTTTTAATTCATGTAGAATGGGTCACTGATTTTTGGTCTCACTTTTCCCATCTGAGGGCATTTTTATGGCCACTGGGAGGTTGCCACTTAACATATCCACCCAGTTCTGCAGATGTAGTCAATAAAGGAAGCCAACACACCTACAGGACCAAATATGCACAAGTTATCATATTATTGACTTTCCTTAATTCTAGTGTCTTTCTTTTGCTGAATATTTTCCATTTGTGTTATATATAGAATATTATATGTAGTTGTTTGCATATTATATTTCCCACTACTATGAGAGTCTTTAGAGAAGGGACTGGCTGGCTTTCTTTGTATCCCCAATGCTTCATACAGTGCCTGGTAAATAATAGGCACTTCATAAATGTTAATAATTGACATGCTCAGCTATCTAGAACGTCTTTTCAATATACTACTAATGACAAATTCCTAGACCTGTCTATGGCCCGTGGCAATAGCAAAAGTTTCAAACATTCCTAATTTGTAAAGTGGGCAAATTAATATGTATACTACATTTCTCTGAAGATGGACACAAAGCAAACTATGATGAAGTTATGAAGTTTATCTTTCTGAAAATGTTATAGAAATGTTAGTTATAAATTGCTTATATTATCTCCAATTTACCCTGCCTATATTTTGTTTGTGTGATTGTGTATAATGTAGGTTCTTAAGAGACTCTTTTTGCCTGACTGAAATCTCATCACCATCTCATTCCTCTCACCATCCTACCTGATTCCTCTCAGACATCAGGAAGTCCAATTTTCCTCCAGGAAGGCCCAGTTCAATAAATGTCTTTACAAGACGGAGGTCTGCGCTGTTACCTGGAAAAATATATGCCCCCCCCCAGTTCTCATAAATAAAATTTTTAAAAAGAAAAAAAGATGTTTTTGGATTGTTCTTGAATTTAAATTTAAGAAATAGGGTCTCAGGGCAGCTAGATATTGCATTATATAGAATGGTGAATTTGAAATCAGAAGGACCTGAGTTCAAATCTGGCCTCAGACACTTAGCACTTATTATCTTTGTGACCCTAGACAAGTTACTTAATCCCAATTGCCTCATAAAAGAAAGAAAGAAAGAAAAGAAAGGAAGGAAGGAAGGAAGGAAGGAAGGAAGGAAGGAAGGAAGGAAG
>JAJPUD010007584.1:66342-76504 GCA_023553655.1 Myrmecobius fasciatus | reverse complement strand
AAGGAAGGAAGGAAGGAAGGAAGGAAGGAAGGAAGGAAGGAAGGAAGGAAGGAAGAAAGAAAGAAAGAAAGAAAGAAAGAAAAAAAAAGAAAGAAAGAAAGACAATAATTTATAGCATTTTATAGCACTTTACACATTCATATACAGCAAAGGTATTAATAATTTTAATAAGTTTGAGGGAGATAACAGAAAAATAGCATAAGTACTAGGAAGAGAGAATGAGGCACTGCATAAGAATATTCTGAAGTAAATGTAATTCCTGTATATCAATTTTCAAGTGCCTTATGTGTCTAATGAATAGAGAAACCTTTCTTTCTTTTTCTTTCTTTCTTTTCTTTCTTTTCTCTCTTTCTTCCATGAGGCAATTGGGATTAAGTAACTTGTCCAAGGTCACAAAAATATTAAGTGCTAAGTGTCTGAGGCAAGATTTGAACTCAAGTCCTTTTGACTTCAAAGTCAGCACTCTATATAATGCACTATCTAGCTACCCTGAGACCTTTATTTCTTAAATTTAAAATTCAAGAACAGGTCCAAGTTCCAATGTTTATCAGAGTGGGATCGGCTCTGGGTCTCTGCCCTTCAAACCTGGGTAAAATAGGGAGACCAGATATTTAAAAAGAGAAAGAAGACAGAACAGAGAGATAAAAGGAGGGAAGGAGGGAGACAGGGAAAAGAGAAACACATAGATAGAGACAGAGAGGGAGAGAGCTACAGAAAGAGCCAGAGATGGAGGAGCCAGAGAGAAAGTGAAGAAAACTTTTCTCAAGCAAATCATCTGTTGCCACTTTGCTTGTTGGCTAATCTCTGTTTTTCATGCTTGGGGTTTTCTTTATTTTCATGTCCCTGTGCATCTATTGTCCTAAGTCAGGAGGCAGTAATGGATCATGGAAAGAACTTCAGGGGTGGAGAATTCTAGTCCTAATGCTTAACACTAATTAGCTGTGTGACCTGGGACAAAAACCTTCCTTCTCAGGGCCACAGTTTCCTCCTCCATAAAATACTACTAATAAATAATACTCATATTAACTATTATATGGAGCTGTTTTGAGGAAAATGCTTTATAAATTGTAAATCTCTACCTTAATCTGGATTGTGATCATTAAGAATTATGATTAGGCTTTTTCCTCAGACCTTACCATCTAATCCATGGACACAGATAACCAGATGAATCCCATCTTCCAAGTTCTCTTCCTCTTCCTCTGGTGGAAAATATGGCAAGTCAGAAGCTAGTGCAGACAAGTCACTGTACAGACACTCTTCATTATTCAGCTCTTCTTTAAATTTCTCTTTGGCCTGATAAAAACTGGAGAATATATTAATTAATCGTAAGACAAACTCTGTGTATGGAGTTTAAATTGGAAAATATGGGCCAGTTATACCACAGAAGAAATGAATCTCTGTTAAGAAGCATCTTGGGGGCAGGGCAGAGGGACAAGATATTTCTTTTGTATGAAAAGAAAGAGGGAAACAACCAAGCCTTACTTTAATGAGGATCAGTTACACAGTTAATGTATGTGTAGCCTTAAGCTGAGTTCTGAAGAAATAAAGCAACCTGGAAAAGGTAGAATTTTTGTCCTTATGGAATTTACAAACCAATTGGAAAGTATAACAACAAACATTTATATAATACAAAATAATATGCACCAAGGTAATAAGAGAATCACCATTGTAGAGTGGAAAGAAAGCTAGTTTAGGAGTCAGGTAGACTGACTATGAACCTAGAAAATCATATAACCTCTTAGTGTGCTCTCCTACGACTATAAATTGCAGATATTCATTAGTAGAGGGAATTGTCTTACTTCAAATTTCCTCTACCAATGAAATCAAAATCTGTTCCTTCTTGTTCATGGCCACTTTTCAAAAGACATAAGGATATTCATATTTATGTGTATATATAAATATATATACATATATGTATAAATATATATCCACATACATTTGTACTTGTAATATATATTATATTCAATAATCTGAATAGATGTTTATTTATATATGTATGGTATTATGTGTGTATATATGTGTGTGTACATTTTTATGCATGTATATATTACTTATATATTTTATATTATTACATATATTATTTATATACATATACCTTTATCTATATATGCTTACATATATAAATATATATACACACAGTCTAAGGAAGGAAAGGTCATTACACTATTAATAAAAGATCATTACTGATTAAAGGGTAGGGGGGAAGAAAGGAACACTATTTTGGGAGAAGATAAACATTTTAGTAAAGGATGTCTAGTATTTCAATAGGTAAAGTTAAATAGTTTATACATAAGAAAGAGTATGAATGAAGGCACATAGTGAAGTGTGAGGGATGTGGGGTAATGGTGAATGGTACGGGTTGGCTGGGATATAGAGAGAATATGTGGGAAAACCAGGAGATAATCCAAGAAAGGCTGAAAAGGCTAGATAAGAACTATCTGTTTTATCCTACAGGTACTAAGGAACTATAAAACAATTCTGAGAAAAATTAAATAATGATGAGTATGCATAAAATTAATCTGGAAATATGTAAATAATGGATAGGGAATAGAAAAATTTTAGTGGAGGTAGGAATATCTGTTAGATGGATAATGCAATAGGTTATGTTAGCAGCAATGAAAGTCCTCACTAGAATAGTTCAAGTGAGAAGAGAAGAGATGATATATACTATAGCTATTTCAGATATCAATGAACAGAATTAAGAATTTATTGCACATCAAAAATAAAGGTAAAGAATGATTCAAAGATAATATCAAGTTTGGGAGATTCGGTGAATAGTATTGTTAACTTAATAAATAGGGAGGTCAGAAGAGGAAGAGGTCTTAGAAGACACAAGACAATACATTTCATTCTGATATTGTTGAATTTTGAAAGCTAATGGTACATCTAGGATTAGAGGCAGATAGCTAGCTGACAGTTTTCTCTGGGATATTAAAACATGGTAAAAAAAAATGGCAAGGCTCTAGCCTCAGATCTGAGCCTTATCCAAAGGGAATCATTAGCTATAATTATGGAAGTGAATGAGATTACTGGATGACAGAGTTTAAAAAGGGAAGGAGAATAAGCATTTATATGGCAACTACTATGTGTCAGCCATTGTGTTAAGTACTATTAAAAAACAAATATGATTTCATTTTCTTCTCACAAGAACCTTATGAGTTAGGTGTTATTATCTTCATTTTATATTTTAGGGAACTGAGGCAAAGATCCATTAAGTGACTTGTCCAATATTACACAGCTAATTATTATCTGAGACTGGTTTTGAATTCTTCTTCCTAACTCCATGTTAAGAATTATGTCCATTGTGGTATTGACTACCTTAAGAAAAGCATAAGGATTGAAACCTGAGAAACATTAATTTTGTGGGAGTGAAGAAAAGGAGGAATTTCCAGTAAAGTGCAAAGAAAATGAGGCAAACAAAGAAATTGTGCCTCAGAATCAATCAATCAATCAATCAACAAGTATTTATTAGGTAATATATGTCAGGAATTTGGAGATCAGTTAGTAGTATCAAATGTTGTGGAAGACTCAAAGGAGATAAAGATAGAGACAATTCTATTGGAATTATTTTTAAAAAGGTCAGTGGCTGTTCTGAAGATAGTGAGTGTTAGTAGAAGGTTGGAAAAAGGAAACTAGATTGTGAAGATATGAGGACTGAGAAAGAAGTTGCAATGGGTAGCACCAAATATTTTCAGAAAAATGTGGCTATGAAAAGGAAAAGAAAGGTTGTTTGATAGCCTGATGATGTATTTAAAATAAGGACAAGCTTTTTTAAGATGGGAGGAGGTCAGAGTTTAGGAAGAAGGAACCAGTGAAGAGAAGTAATTAAAAACAACTGAGAAAAAATACCACCAAATGTAGTGAATTACAGGAGCTGTCAACAGTACACTATCAAGGACATAACTTTCTAAAAGACAGGAATTGAATAGGTGAAGAAATTGAGGATTAAGGATGGAAGGAAAATCATAATGCAGAAATAAAATGTTTGTCTTTTCTCCATTTGGCACATTTCTCCATGATTTCTAAAAAATGAGAGAAATGGGACTAAATAATCTTTATAGTCATTTATAATTTTAGGATTCTATATATAATAGTATATATGTAATATATATATATATATGAATGTGTTACATATGTGTATATTTCTATATAAGAATTTATATATGCAATATATATGTATATACATGGGTATTATATATATATATATGATTTCTATCCTCAAGGTATTGTTCTAGATGTCAGAGAAATAAAAATGAAACAAACTATAGTCCCTAATATCAAGGAAAGTATGTTCTACTGAAGGTGAGGAGTAGGTATATAAAATATAAACACATAAATCTATCATTCATATCTCTCTTTTTCTTGCTGTATCTCAGGTAATCTAAGAAGATGGCTATATATATGTGTGTGTATACACACACACACACATATATATATATATATGTATATGTATGTATGTATGTATGTATGTATGTATGTATGTATGTATGTATATAGTCTCCCTCATGGGATTTTTGTAATGTCTTAAAGGCAGGAAATGGGTGCTAACTAATCTTGGTCTCTAAATTATCTCAAACAAAGCAATGAATTTGTGCGTGTGTCTGTTCAATAGTTTCAGTCATGTCCTATTGTTCCTAAACCAATTTGGAATTTTCTTGGAAAAAAAAAATGGAATGATTACTCATTTCCTTCTTCAGTTTATTTTGCAGAAAGGGAAACTGAAGCAACAAGGTAAAGTGACTTGCTCAAAATCACAGAGTAAGAGTCTGAAGCCAGATTTGTATTCTAAAAGATTTAATAATCTATCCAGGGTACCATCTAGCTGCCTCATGAACTTAGTAGGTATCTAATAAGTAAATATTGGATTTATACTATCATATGTTTGTTGTTTTGCTTTTAGGTGAGGCTGGGTTAAAAAACTTGCCAAGGGTCATACAGCTAGTAAGTGTGAAATGTCTGAGACTGGATTTGAACTGAGGTCTTTATGATTTCAGTGCCAGTTCTCTATGTAGTGAATTATCTAGCTCCCTTGGATTTATTCTATCATATGAGATAGAGGACTTGGTCTTTAAAATATCTCCCTTTTAAAACAAGGACCTTGAAATAGATCTAACTTTATCTCCTTTTGACATTCTTCAGCTGGATAACTAATAGACAAATGTAAATGAATGAACTTAACTGGATATGTATTGGTAATGAATAATTTAATTATTATGTTTTAAAAGTGCCTCATATTTCATGGAACCAAGCACAACTAAAATGCAATGGATCAAAATAACTTGGATACTAAGAAAATGGGGATTGGGAAAATCTGAATCTTCAATAGGCTGAATTCCAAAGGATTTTTTTTGCCTTCTCTCTCATCATTGAGGGCAAGATTAAGTCCAAGGAGTAGGCATAATAAGAGAACAGATTTCTGCTCAATGGGGCATGGATAATGTAAAACTGTCTCTAATGAATTCTATTTGTGCATTAATACATTATCACTAAATAATGTTGTAAGGTAGATATAAATATAGCTAACCATAAGCATAAGAGATATAAACTGTACATTCATATTTGGAAAAGTGTTAATGGCTTAGGACCATGGAAACACCAGAAAATAAAGAGAGGATTCTTGCCCACCCATTATCTGTGCTGCTTACAGACTGTTCCATTGAGAAAGGCAGAATAGCTAGCCATCTTTCAGTGATTATTCCTCCCAGATAGAGCAGTGAGCTGAAAGGAGGGGTGTTACTGTTCAGGGAAATGGCATAATTTAAAAAGTATCTCCTTTCCTTCAGTCTAGTATACACCCTACCTTGGAAACCTATGGGAGCTCTCCCCTCTGCATTTGCCTCACCTTCCAGGTGAGAAATTGCAGGCTTTAGAGGTAGGAAAGGGAAACATTTAGAGTGAACACGTTAGATGGTCCCTTGTCTCTCTAAAGATTTAATTTAAATGTTTATGCAGCAAACTATAGTAAGACCAAGAATATTTAGAATATTTATACTTATTCCAAATGAAATTTCCCACCTAAAAATATCACTTCATTTAATTCTAAGTGATGTATTTGTTTATTTTGTTTTTGTCAAAAGTCAAAAATGAGAGCAGATAAGGAAAAGTTTATACCCTAACTTCCTATCAATTACAACTGTTCAACAAAATAACTCAGTGTCTCATAAAGGAGCATACTTCCTTTTATCCAAAGATATTTAGACAATGTTTCCTGGAATGTTGCATCAAAATATCTGTTCTGTGTAGGAGATGGATTCTTTTCCTGAGACTGTCAATTTCCTAAGTAGAAAAAAAAGCTTTGGAAAAATGGACTATTAAGTTTTTGCCATTATTTTCTAAGGGACACAAGGGTGGCTACCTAGCTCAGTCCCCCTTGCAGAGTAGCTACATTGCAAATGCTTTGCCAATTTGAATTTACATTTTTCATAGACTTGGAAGAAACTTATATAAAATCTACTTCAGTCTCTTAAATTTGTAGGTGAAGAGATGAAGATACTAACTTTAGATTTAAGTGACATCCATAGTCATATGTTTTATTAGAAGAGCTGAAATTTGAATTCTAGTTTTCTGACTCCAAACCTGGATCCTTCTCATTAGGTGAGGTTGTAAAACCACCAGACACAAGAAGATAGTCCACTAAATGGGCTTTCTTTCTATTCTACGTATTTTCTTTCTAAATAGTATTCTAAATAGGTTTTCAGCTGAGTAAGGGTGAGATTAGAAAAACTGATGAGAAAGCATCATTGACTGGGAAAACTCTGAAAAAGGTCATTACCCAAACTTACCTAAACATTCTTTCATTGACTTCTTCTTTCAAAGTTCTTGCATCACATGCAACTACCCCAAAGGAACCCACAGGCTGGTGGGTAATTGGGAATGCATTTTGTTTAGAAGAAAGTCCAACCTTAGAAGGAGCTTCCTTAATCACTGAGGAAAAAGGAAGACACGTAGCTGTGCAGGAAACAGATAAATTAACCACTTCCACAGTCTTTCTTGTGTCTAATGCCAGTGCCTCACTGGTGGCCAAATGGAAGTTGTTGCTATTAGCAACATGTTTAGATTCAAAGTCTTCAAAGCATTGATTATCAATGTCATGGATCTCTAGATTATGGTTGATCGTGATGACTTCATTTAGATCTACTTCCTGCAAAATATGGCACCCTTCTTGGGTAGGGACATCATCACCAGTGCAAGAGTCCCTTCTTTTGTCTTTGTTTGAGTCTGGCCTGATAGTTTCTGTAGAACTACAGGGAAATTCAGACACCTGATGGATGGATTGGGAGAAATCCTCAATTGCTGAGATGTTGATACTAGAAAATATGTCACTCTTAGTCTTTGAAACCTCAGATCCAATCTGTGGATTCTCCAGTAGACCTTTATTAGAAATATCATCCTGGATAGTATCTAATATAGGGGTATGCAGCGTGTCTAAAGTCAGTTCTTTGGTTTGAGCCGTGGAGGAGTACTCAGTTCCCCCAACATTAGGTTTTTCATTCCCTACTGGTTCACTATAGGTGAAACTACAATGCCCAAGAAGAAAATCTGGATTATCGCTAACCTTTGCTAAGTCCATGTAGCCCTTATCTTCCCGTGGGTGATCTGTATCATAAGCCATCTCCACTAGTGAAGGGAAGACTTCACAGTCATGTTTTGGGGGGCCATTTTGAAACCCAGGAAAGTTGCTAATGGAATTTATGTTTCTGCCCTCATGCTGGTTTTCTTCAAGGGATTTCTGAAAGTGACCATCCAAGGTCTCCAAATTCCCCTGGTCGCTTCTGGGTATATCATTGTCCTCCTCCAATTCCTCTGGGCTACTTATCTGTGGAGCTGACACAGATTTAGTTAGCTTGTTAAGTGCCACCTCTCTCTCTTCCTCCTCAAAAGGCAAAGAGCTAATGGAGGTCAGGGAAGCTTGGATACCACTGGGCAAGCTTGTATTGCTTTCTGTGTGGCCGCCTTCTAAGGAATTTCTGTGGATAGCATGCCTTCTTACCAGCTGGTGCAAGACCTCTCGGTCACTGGGCAATTCCAGAGCCCTACTGCGAGCCTCGGACCAAGCCACAGAGCTTGGTTCACTTTCAATGCCTGAGTCAGAGATAACTGAAGATGATCTTTTGATGGTCCGAGACAATGCGGATAACACTTCCCGTTCATTACTCTTTGGATCCCTTGGTAGTGACTTTACATCCAATGGATCTCTTGGCGTTGGGCTTAATGAATCAGTCAAATTCACTGGAAGATGTTTCAGTGATAGCAATGTTTCTTTATTCTCTTGATTCTCCTTCTTACTTAATTCATGTGATACAATTTTGTCTGTGGAGACAGCATTCTCAGGGTGAGGAAATGCAGCTGCTTCATCTGAGACAGTCCTGATGTAATTATCTATAGGTGTGCTGGTCTCATAATGAGGAGCAACTACTAACCCAGGTTCAACATTATCAGGGTGCTTATTGCTGGGGTTCATTTCAATGTACGTCAAGCAAGATGCCAGATTACTATCTCCAGCCACAGTCTGTTCAGACCTACTCAAGTCTGGTACAGAGTGTGTTAAAACAATTGGCCTGAAGTCATTTGCAGGATCAGCTGAGGAAGGTGCTGTAGACTCTTCAGGTAAACCCATTTCATCTTGGGTTTCACCAATTGTCAAGTATACCTGAGATACTGAAGTAGGAGGTGAGTATCTGTCCATGGATACATCCCCACCTGTAACAGGACACAGATAGTCCACTTCAAAGTTCCATGGTAAAAAAGCATCTTCCCTGAACGTTCTCTCAGAAGTTGCATTAGCATTTGATTGTTGACCCTTCTCTTTTACCTTTTGTTCCACTTTTCGGGAAGTTTTAACAGGAGAAATAACATTTGGGGAAATCCCCAAATAACGCCCTAAAGGAAAAGAAACAAAATGTCATATTTTGTTTAGGCGAATTGTAGACACTTTTAATTTATCAAATATTCCCTTACCAAAAAAATCTACATTATGCTTTTATTCAATGTTTGGTTCAATTAATTCAGCTCAATTCAATTGAAGAAAGATGGATTAAGTAATGACTAGTAAAGTTCTATAATAAAGGATAGAGGAAGTTTTGAAAATAAGAGGGCCCGGGCCCTTTTGTTCAGGGAACTAATTGCTCCATGAGTCAGAAGACCTAGGTTAAAGAGATCTGGCTCTCAAGCTTATTAGCTCTATGGTCTACAATTAGACACTTCATGTCTTTGTGGCTCATTTTCCTTTTCTGTAAAATAGGAAAATAATACTTGCACTGTTAACCTCACATGATTGTTCTGGAACTCATTGAAATAACATTTAAGAATATCCCATGGAACCATTAAGTGCTAAAGAAATGAGTGCCATTATTTGGAATTGTGTAGAGCCATGAATAAACAATTGATATAGCTTCAGTGTAAGCAATTGCCCTTCAGAAATCAGCAAATCATGGCTTGATTTACTGTTTTATTAATTGCATTTTTTTGTATTTAAAATACTTTTTTCTATTTATTTGTAAAGATAGCTTAATTGTACAATCTTTAGAAAAGTGATGAATACAATGCTATTAATTGTATCATGTGCTCTTCCACACATACCCTATAACCTCTGTCCAAGAGCCAAGTATTAAACATTTACCAGTACACTCCTGGTTACAAACAAGATTTGAAACTATGAATTATTCTTCCTCGTTTTCAAAGGATTTTAAAGTGACTTTAAAGTACTTTATATCAAACCTCTCATTTTAGATATGAAGAAATTGAAACTTCCTTGAAGATCTATCTTTGTAGACTTATTCCCATTATTGCCCCTCATTTAATCTATGTTCCAGCTACATACATCTCTATTTGCAGGTTGCTTTTCATGAGGTTTCATTTCCCATTTGTGTCTTAATAAAGACTATCTCTTATGTATAGGATGCATTTCCTCCTCACACCTACATATTGCAATATCTATCTTCTTTCAAAGCCTCAGTTCAAATGTGCATTTTCAACACTTGGACTTTTCTGAACTCTCCAGTTTTTACAATCCCCTCTCAATAATTTTATATGTTGTGTATTTACTTATAAATATGCATATAATTCCCCTTTTCCAGGAAAATGAAGGCCAGACAACAACAATACTATATGAGGATCAGTTCTAAGGGACATGACTCTCTTCAACAATGAAATGCTTCAAACC
>JAJPUD010007584.1:56342-61342 GCA_023553655.1 Myrmecobius fasciatus | reverse complement strand
TTAAGCTCGAGTTTCTAACAGAGTTGTATCCTAAACACAACACTGAAGATGTACAAATGTGTAAGTGATTTTTTTCTGGAAAATCACTCATTAAACACCATGCTGCATCCAACCAGACTTGAATTGAAATCTATTCTGTGATATTCTGGACAAATGGTTTTAGAGATTCTGCTAGAGTAGTGACAAGTAACTCAGTATATCTGGAAACAGTTTATTTTACTATTGGAGAGCCTTAATTATAAAGATTTTGCTTAAATATGACACTCTCAGGGGGTGGAGTCAAGATGGCGAACTGCAGACAGCTTTCTCTGTGAACTCCTGGGACCTTCCCTCAGACCCAGACAAAGTGAGCCTTCGAACTGGTTTTTGAGTGAGGGCTCCGCCAAACATTTGGACTACAACGCACTTCTATCAAAAATCTACCTTGAAAGAACTCCGGGGAAGGTTAGCTTTAGGAGAAATGGGCCGCTGGTCACAATCAGACTCCAGCCGGGGCAGGAGTCAGGGCTGCAATAGAGGGGCGGATTTTAGGCACCCAGGAAGCCCCTGGGAGACGCCTGGGCCACTTTGCTCTGCTTGCGGGCAGGTGCTTTGGCAGATCTGTCTTTGGTAAAGGGTGGATCGAGAGCAGCTGAAAACGTGGTCCTAGTGCGAATCTAGCCCCACCAGCCTCAGACCGGAAGTCAACTCGGCAAACTGCCCCAGGGCAAACACAAATTGTTGCAGTTTTCTCTGCTTTTGACCAATATCCCAACTTTAAATCGTGAGCAAGAACAGAAGAGAGCTCTCACCATGGAAAGCTTTTATGGAGAAAAAAATGAGCAGTCCCCAGATCCTGACATCATGAAAACAATCCCAGATGAAGCCACAAAGGCATACTTAAGTTGGTCTCCCTTTCAGAAGACTTACCTGGAAGATTACATTAAGAATCTCAAAAGAGAGCTAGAAGAAGAATGGGGAAATAAATTGAGTTCAGGGCAACAGAAATATCAAAAACTGGAAAATAGGACTGGTGAATTGGAAAAAGAAAACAGTTCACTGAAAAACAAATTTGGTGAATTGGAAAAAAAATCACCAATTAACTGGAAAATAAAAATGGTGAACTGAAAAACAAAATTGGTGAGTTGGAAAAAGACAACAATTCACTGAAAAACAAAATTGGTGAATTGGAAAAAGACAACAATTCACTAAAAAATAAAACTGGCAAAATGGAAAAAGAATGCATTGAATCAAGAAATTCAATTGGCCAGCTAGAAAAGGAGCTAAAAAAGATAACTGAAGGAAATAATACTTTAAAAATTAAAATTGAACAAATAGAAGTAAATGACTCAATAAGACTTCAAGAATCAGTTAAACAAAAACAAAAAAATGAAAAAATAGAAGAAAATATGAAATATCTCCTAGGAAAAACAACTGACTTGGAAAACAGATCCAGGAGAGACAATTTAAGTATTATCGGACTCCCTGAAAGCCACAATGAAAAAAAGAACCTGGATGCTATCTTCCAGGAAATCATGAAAGAGAATTGCCCTGATGTTTTAGAATCAGAAGACAAAATTGGCATTGAAAGAATTCACCGATCACCTCCAGAAAGAGACCCCAAAATTAAAACCCCAAGGAATATCGTGGCTAAATTTCAGGACTATCGCACCAAGGAAAAGATATTGCAAGCAGCTAGAAAGAAACAGTTCAAATACCAAGGAACTGTCATTAGAATTACACAGGATCTGTCAGCTTCCACTTTAAAGGATCGAAGGGCCTGGAACCAGATATTCTAAAAGGCAAAAGAACTTGGATTACAGCCAAGAATAAGTTATCCAGCTAGAATGAGCATCATCTTCCAGGGAAAAAGATGGTCATTCAATGATACAGGAGAATTTCACCTATTTCTAATGAAAAGACCTGATCTGAACAAAAAAATTGACCTCCAAATAGAGAACTCAAAAGAAGAATAAAAAGGTAAAAAGAAAAACTCTTGAGAACTATATTTCTACTATAGGTATCCTTTAAAGAATGGCAGAATAATTTAATTTTTCTTTGATAATAATGGAAAAGAAATTAGAGGTGGAAGGGATACCATACTGAAAAAGAAAAAGGGGGGAGGGGGGAAAGGAGGCAAAATAAAGTAAAAATAAAGGAGGTAAAATAAGGCAAAATCTCATAAAGAGACATAGAAGATCTAATATAATTGAGGGAAAGAAGGGAGGGCAATGAGTATTGTGTAAACCTTATTCTCATTAGATTGGACTCTAAGAGAGTATATCAGACACATTTGGCTTCAAAGAAAGGCCTGACCCTCCTTGTGGGAAGGTAGGAGGGAGGGGAGAAAAGGAAAGCGATAAACTAATAGAAGGATTTGGGGAAAGGTATAAAGGGGAGGGAGGGACTCTAAAAGGAGGAGGATTATTGGTGGGAGGTGGTCATCAAGAGCAAAGTACTGGGGAGGGGGGAAGGGAGAGAGGGGAAAGGGAAGAGAAAATCATAACTCTGGGTAAATAAGATGGCAGGGAATACAGATATAGTTATTTTAACTGTGAATGTGAATGGGATGAACTCTTCCATAAAACGGAAGCGGGTAGCAGACTGGATTAAAAGCCAGAATCCTACAATATGTTGTTTACAAGAAACACATCTAAAACATAGAGATACATACAGAGTCAAGGTAAAGGGCTGGAGCAGAATATTCTATGCTTCAGGTGAACAAAGAAAGGCAGGGGTAGCAATCCTTATCTCAGATCAAGTAAAAACAAAAATAGATCTAATTAAAAGAGATAAGGAAGGAAACTACATTTTACTAAAGGGTTCCATAGACAATGAAGCAGTATCAATACTAAATATATATGCACCAAGTGGTATAGCATCCAAATTCCTAGAGGAGAAGTTAAGAGAGATGCAAGGAGAAATAGACAGTAATACTATACTAGTGGGAGATCTCAACCTTGCTCTCTCAGAATTAGATAAATCTAATCACAAAATAAATAAGAAAGACGTTAGGGAGGTTAACAAAAGGCTAGAAAAGTTAGGTATGATAGATCTCTGGAGAAAATTAAATGGTGATAGAAGGGAGTATACTTTTTTCTCAGGGGTTCATGGAACTTATACAAAAATTGATCATGTGTTAGGGCATAAAAACCTCAAAATCAAATGCAGAAAAGCAGAAATAGTAAATGCATCCTTCTCAGACCATGATGCAATAAAACTCACATGTAATATAAAGCCAGGAGAAAACAGACCACAAGTTATTTGGAAATTAAATAATCTAATCCTGAAGAACGAATGGGTGAAAGAGCAAATTATAGACACAATCAAAAATTTCATCCAGGAGAATGAAACAAGAGACAACATACCAAAATTTGTGGGACACGGCTAAAGCAGTTATAAGGGGTAATTTTATATCTCCAGATGCTTACTTGCGTAAAACAGAGAAAGAGAAGATTAATGAACTGGGCTTACAATTAAAAAAGCTAGAAAAAGACCAAATTAAAAACCCTCAATTAAATACCAAATTGGAAATTCTGAAAATTAAAGGGGAGATCAATAAAATTGAAAATAAGAAAACTATTGAATTAATAAATAAAAGTAAGAGTTGGTTTTATGAAAAAACCAACAAAATAGATAAGCCTTTAGTTAATTTGATTAGAAAAAGGAAAGAGGAAAATCAAATTATTAGTCTCAAAAATGATAAGGGAGAACTTTCCTCCAATGAAGAGGAAATTAGAGTAATAATTAGGAGTTTCTTTGCCCAACTTTATGCCAATAAATTTGATAATGTAAGTGAAATGGAGGAATATCTACAAAAATATAGATTGCCCAGATTAACAGAAGAGGAAATAAATTATTTAAATAGCCCTATTTCAGGAAAAAGAAATAGAACAAGCTATTAATCAACTCCCTAAGAAAAAATCTCCAGGGCCAGATGGATTTACATGTGAATTTTACCAAACATTCAAAGAAAAATTAATCCCAATACTATATAAACTATTTGAAAAAATAGGGAAAGAAGGTGTACTACCAAATTAATTCTATGACACAGATATGGTGCTGATAGCTAAACCAGGTAGGGAGAAAACTGAGAAAGAAAACTATAGACCCATTTCCCTAATGAATATTGATGCAAAAATTTTAAATAAGATTTTAGCAACAAGATTACAGAGAGTCATCCCCAGGATAATACATCATGACCAAGTAGGATTTATACCAGGAATGCAGGGCTGGTTCAATATTAGGAAAACAATTAGCATAATCAATTATATTAATAACCAAATTAATAAAAACCATATGATTATCTCCATAGATGTAGAAAAAGCCTTTGATAAAATCCAACACCCTTTCGTATTAAAAACACTAGAGAGTATAGGAATAAATGGGCTTTTCCTTAAAATGATTAGTAGTATCTACTTAAAACCTTTAGCAAGCATCATATGTAATGGAGTCAAACTAGAACCATTCCCAATAAGATCAGGAGTGAAAAAAGGCTGCCCACTGTCACCATTATTATTCAATATTGTCTTAGAAATGTTAGCTTTGGCAGTAAGAGAAGAAAAAGAGATTAAAGGAATTAGAGTAGGTAATGAGGAAACCAAATTATCACTCTTTGCAGATGACATGATGATATACGTAGAGAACCCTAAAGACTCAACTAAAAAACTACTAGAAACAATTCACAACTTTAGCAAAGTGGCCCCTAATGGCACGACCGAAAGTTCTGAGGATTGTTGTGTCTTTCCAATAAAGTTCAGCAGCAAGAGATACAAAAAGAAATTCCATTTAAAATAACTGTTGATAGTATAAAATATTTGGGAATTTATCTGCCAAGGCATAGTCAGGAACTATATGAACTAAACTACAAAACACTTTCCACACAAATCAAATCAGACCTAGTCAATTGGAAAAACTTAAAATGCTCATGGGTAGGACAAGCGAATATAATAAAAATGACAATACTACCCAAACTAATTTACTTATTTAGTGCCATACCAATCAAACTCCCAAGAAATTAT
>JAJPUD010007584.1:35708-51342 GCA_023553655.1 Myrmecobius fasciatus | reverse complement strand
AAAAATATAATACTGTTCACCATAATAATAATAAATATTCTTTACCATTATAAAAAATATGACACTCTCAAAATATTGCTCATTGCTCTCCTAGTTCTGCTCTCTGGAACACAAGCAGCCCAAGAGTAATGTCCTTCCACTCAGTGGCTCATCAGGTTCTTAAAGGCAGTAATCATGTCTCCTTAAAATGTTTTTTTCTTCATCCAATGTCTTGATATTGCGAATTTCTTTGACCTAAGCTAACATGACATTTTTCTGTCTTGTTATCCTAGTTAATCGCCTTGGGCTCCTTTCCAAGTTAGCAGTTCCCTTAACAAAACAAGTCTCCTAGAACTGAACATAATTGTCTTGATATGTTGTGATGAAGGTAGAATATAACAGGACAACTATTTCTCCTATTTTGTATATTATGCTTTTATATATTTACATTAGTCAAAAGTCATGTTAGCTTTTTTTAACACCATATTGCACTAACTAATCTTGAACTTTAGGTCCTTAAAAACATACAAGTCATTTTCATAAGCAAAAACTATTTCAAGTGATGTTTAAGTAGGTTTTCAAAATTTTGTATTTCTGACTTGCCCAACAATTGTTTTAATTTTGCATAGACACATCTACTGCTAACTTCATAAACCTGTATTCAAATGCAGAGCTCTGATTCCATCAACTTCCTTTTAAATGGGTGTTTTCACTGTTCCTATTGCATATAGGATAGAATGCAAATCTGACATTCAATGCCCTTTTAAATATGGTTCCAATGTAACTTTTTAACTTTATTTCATACTACTCTCTTCATTCCTTTTTTCAGCCTAACTGGCCTTGCCATTCCACAATCTCATCCTGTTCACTCCCATCTTTCCAAATTTCTTCCTATTAGTTCTGCTAATTTCAATGATTTGAGGACCTAAGTTCAAATCTCATCTCTGATGTTTACAACCTAGTAGACCTTGAGCAAGTAAATAAATTTTCATACTTTGGTTCTCACTAATTGGCCAATAATAGATCCCAGCCCAAGTCTCACTGGCTCATTGTGTGAGTTTTGGTGGCTGGGAGTTAATGTAGATAGCCATTTTTTTCTGTTCTGGCCAGAAACTCCAAGGGTCTTTCCCTTCTATGAAGGCAAACTGGACCACTTTTTGGTCTCAATTCTTACCTAGCCTTTAATCCCTGAATGAGTGTTACTTGAGACAAACTGAGACATGGGAAATACCTTATATCAAAAAGGCCAAGGTCTTTTACCACAAGTGGGCCATGACCATTTGTCCCGATCTATTTCTGGCCACTGGACTCTGATGACTCTGGAGGAGAAAGTGGGGCTGATGACTGTGCACAGCTTTGCCTCATTTAAATCCACTTTACTTGCAAGTCAAGACATCCACAACACCCACAATAACCACAAACTTTCATGGAGTTAAATTTACTCATCTATAAAATGAAGGAATTGGATTAGCATGCTTCTGAGGGCTTCCTGAGTCTAAGTCCATGACATTACATCATAAAATGAAATTTTGTTCCATGAGCAGAGAGAAGCAGTTGTCCTTCATTTTATTTACATATATATATGTATGTATGTATAGTGATTTGTAACAACTTTAGCTATTCCTATAGTCTTTGAAGCTATGTCATTAACTCTGATGAATATTTTATTCTTGGTTTGGAATTGTTAATAAAAACTCTGAAATATGAGAAAATTTTGAGAATTTTCTTAAGAATATTTAAGCCCCAGACTTTCTATTTTAAACTAGACCATTTGAATGAGAGAGAGGCTTCTCCTTCAGGTATTCTACCTCTGAGCAACTGCTTAACAAACCAAATACTTTAAGTTTCTAACAGAGTTGTGTCCTAAACACAACACTGAAGAACTTGATTTATTTCAAGAGTGTACATGGTTTATCCTACAAGACTATAATGTCTTCAATGGCAGAAATTTCATTGATTTTCATCTTTGTTTTACGAGTATAGTGACCTTCAGGTAGTATGTAACTGATAAATATTTGTTCAATGAAAATAAATTGAACTTCACTGAAATGAGATAAAAATAATGATTGATGTTGATGATTATACAAGATGAGGGAAAATATGGTGATACTCACTGATGAGATGAATAAACGCAAACAAAAGGTCAAGTCACTAGTAGCAAGCCAGTGTCTAGACATTTTATTCATAGGATTATCTTGAACTAATTCCATAATTACAATATACAAAATCAGGGTGCCAAGTTATAGATGTCCACCCCCCATGTTATTTTATACAAGTATCAACTAGCATAGTTAGCATACTTTGTTTTGAATCCTTTCCTATGAAAGGTCACCTCTTTCCCTGTGTAAATTGTGAGTTCATTAGGGACTTTACCTTCCTTATGACAGCATAATAATGCTTTTTGCCCCTTGATTCAAAGAAGGCCTGAGCCTGTGAATTCTTTTTGTAAGATTTCCCACCTTCATGATTTCTTGTAGTCTATCATCATGATTAATTAACTTAAAACACCAATCTTGCTTTCTGTTAGTCCCATTGCCATTACTCTATAACAAAGTTATATTTTCTATTTCTATAAAAGCTATTGTAAAGGACTCATCATAAATCTTAACTTCCTTCTATCCCACTCTAATTTATTTATCCATATCCCACTCTAATTTATTTATCCAGTTTTAATTATATATAACCAAATTTGCTCAAAAACTTTCAGAAGCAAGAAAGCAAAATACCCTTGAGAATCCAGTCATTGGATTTTCCCTTTTATTATATATTATTCTCTCCCATCAGAATGGGTTACCTGCAAATATGCAAATACATTCCAAATTCTCCTATCCATATACCTCTTCTCATACTATTCTCAATACCTGAAATGCCCTCTCCTTTTCCCCTGTTTAATTACTATCAGTCCTATGACTTCCAATTCAAATTCTTCCTTAATTCTATTGCTTAGAAACTAATGACTTAAGTCATTCAATGTAAAATACCACTTTGTTTTTAATGTTCTTAATTCATTACCATAAAATATCATTTACTATGACTTTGTTTTTTGTGTATATTGAAGATGAGAAAAATTATTATTAAAGAATTAATTGTTAATATTGTGGGGACACAGGATTTTTCTCTCTGATATTCCTCTCTACTAGGCCAAATCAGCATCTGAAAGGCATTTGCTAATAATGAGAATGAATTAAATTTCTCCTCAATTTTTTCAGGCCCCTCCTCCCCTTTGTCTGTGCTCTATTCAGATTTGGATAGGGATAAATTTTTTGGTTATATTGCCCAAGTTTGGGAGTGGTCTGGAAGTAAATGGCATCATCAAATCCATGATTCCTAGTCCTCATTAGAACGAGCACCTCTCATATTTTTTTTCTCATTGTGTGTTAACCCATCACCGTTGATTGCCAGGAACATTCATTATTCTGAAGACATATAAGTATTGAGTGGATTCGAAGAAAGATCTTGGCATTTTAGAGTGTCACTGAGCCCTTTTATTAAGTATTGCTAGTATTATTAATAAAATGATTAATTACTCAGAAATTATGTCTCTTGACACAGATGGCAGGAACTGTATTTTGTTTAAAAAAATCTTCACTATTTTTATGGGACTATGCATTAAAAATGTTTAATCAATATATGTGGATTAATTAGCTAAATTATCTGACTCATTTCTTATACTTCCATTGTTCTGATTAGTAATTTCAGTGATTTGACCAGATTTCCTTGGTTGGAGTTGTCGGAAAAAGAGCACCTTTAACACATGCCTTTTAAATAATTTAAATTTAAAACTTTGTTCTTTGTGCCCTTCTAGTGTTACTAACCTTTCCGAGGACATTCCACATATCTATCTTCAAAAATGACTGGTAGGGTGTTCCAGTCTCCATCAATATCTAGGCATTCTGCTGGGAGAGGAGGCATGCTGGTGAAGTATTCAGAATTCCGAACATCCAAAGCAATCTGACTCTGTCTTTGGATCCTGAGAAATGCATTACAAAGACAGGAAAGTGGTAAACAATTATTCATGAAGTAGTTTGCAGTTCAAATATTGTTTTCCTTTTTGCAGTCATCTGAGTGAGGTAGTGAACAAATCTCATCTCTGTTTTCCAGACGAGATAATAAAAGTTCAGTTTTGTGAGGCCATCACTCAACTGTGATTTCATTGATTTGGAAGTTGTACCAGCGATGATAACTGACATCTTTCCATGTCTGCTTACCCTAACTCTCTTCCATGTCCCCTTATATGTTCTCCAAAGGGAATCCACTCTTGATTTCTCTTGACTGGAAAACCTGTCCATTTGTCACTTTTTGTCTGTACCTTGTGATCAGTCTATTTTTTTCCACTATGAATTTCTTTAGTGAAATCCTATACTCCTCCCTGACCTTTTTAAAAGTTTGCAATTGATTACATGTGCTGCTACTTTCAAAGCTTAATGGTAGAGGTCCTATGAACAATTCATTTTTCCATTTTTATCTATGGAATATTAATTTTTAATTCTGCAGTAACTATTGTGTTTCTTATCTACCTACTCCCTTCAAGGTCATAGATCTTGTAGAATTTAGTCAAGAGAAACCTCAGAAGTCATATGACAAACTCTTTAATATATAGATAAGAAAAAATGAGGCCCACAGAGGATAAGATATTTTTTTTCCATAGGCTCAAAGGAATATGCAGTAGAGCAAGCATTTGAACCCAACTCTTAAGTTCTAAAGCCAACAATCTTTGCATTGTTTCGTTACTACAAATTGAGGTTTTCAGAGCATAAATTTGGAGGGAATATTACAGATCATTTAGACTAATCCCCCTTGTTGTTACAGATAAAGAAACTAAATCCCCCAAAGTAAGATATTAGGCCAAAGTCACAAAGAAAATAAATAGCAAAGCTGATATTCAAATCCCGGACCTTTGATTCCTCATCTAGCAGTCTTTAAAACTTGATCAAGAACACAATGAATGGTGAATCTGGAACTCAGATTCAGATTTCTGACACTGAGTTCAGTGTTCTTCCCAATATTTCATATATTTCAGGGATGGGCTAAGGGGGTTCAATTGCTACCTCATCAGTCCTAGAGGGAAAATCCTGAAAAGTCTCTCTTGCCTTTTTGTGAATTTCAAAATAAACAAGTCAGTAGGCCTCTGGCATATTAAAATTTTATTTTATTCTACTTTTGTTGACCATTTGCACTCCTTCCAATTACTAAATTAGTTTTAGAAGGAAATGAGATTGGAAAGGGAAACCTACAAGTCATATATAAACCATAGCAACGATCAAAGGAGTATAATTTACAAATTGTATTTTATATTAACTAAAATTCACATCCTAGTAATATGAACCAAATCAGGAAAAACTTTCTAGGCGCTGCTTGTCAAGGTTTCTGGTCCTATAATTGGTAAACTGTGTATAAGGTCCACACTGTTCAAATGCTCCCAATTCTAATCGATGATTATGTGGGTACTATTGTATGTCTCTTCCCCTCTCCATCTTCTTCCCCATGGTACCTACTTTCATCATCCCATTCCCTGTCTTCATGCCTCAGTATGCCTCTGTAATATTTTCACCATTTATCTCTGTACTTTATAAGTGTGATTACTGCCTTGTTTTCTGTTGCCAATCATGGTCTTTCCTGGTAAGTATCCAAATAATGTAATATGCCTGTCCCTATTTCATAATTTCATAAATTTATTACCAATTCACCCAGCAAACCAGGGCATTTTCTTTCCTATATATGTTTTTCTGAAATGTATGACTTGATTTGGGCAGCACATAGCTCAGTGGAACAAACTGATTCCCACACCAGGAAATGAATAATTATGCCCCCATAAATCTGCTAATTTTTGTCCTTCGCAACATATATAAAAATTATTTTTTCCTTACACTACTGGAAGGATTGGATTTTGATATGCATTTTCACAAGTGGGTCCATTTTTGTGATTAATCATTCACACACTAACTCTCAATTATATTTGTTAACAACTACCTGCATTTGTAAAATAATTATTCTCCATGTAGCCATGTGGCCAATAGAGGAACCAACATACCCACATTGGGAACTAAAGACCCTATGTGATTTAGTCCTAACCTTCTTTTCTGTTCTTCATTATCATTTACCTTGTACACAAATCTTTTATTTTTCACTAATACAGGACTAGTTACCTTTCCTGAAAAATTACACAATAGTGTCTTCCATCTACTTCTCCCCACTTAAGACCCACATAAGATGCCTTTGCTAAAATGACTCACACCCCCAGAAGACCATACTTTCTCCATCTCTCCCTTTCCATTTTTTTACTCATCTTTTGAGGACCAACTTCCACACATATAATTTTTACTTATTCTTCAAGAAACAGATCAATTTTTCCAATTCTTAACGATCCTTAAAGGCCAATGTAGGCCTACAATATGTTTTAAGGCACATCTCAAAAGCTAATTTTTCCTGGAAGCTTTCCATGATTCTAGTCAGATCTCTTTTTCCTTTGAATTGCCAGACAATTTTTACCACTAGGATTGAACTTATATGCTATACCTTCAGTTATAGTTATTTGTGCCCATAACTTAGTTCCCTTACTTTACTTTTAACTTCCTTAGATGGATATGAAACTATGGCCTAGGGAGTGTCCATTGAGTGCCCAGGCCATCTATGTCCACTTTTCTCAAGGCGTCAGATTTTTCCATCTTGCCCCATTCCCTTTCTAGTTTTTAATCATTACATCCCCCCACTGTAATATAAGCTCTATTAGGTCAAGGACTGACTTTTTTGCTTGAATATTTATTCTAAGTACTTAGTATATTTTTCTGATACATAGCAAATGATTGAAAATTCTCTGATCTATCTGGTAATAACCTATCCAACCATCTTTAGCCCTTTGTTCTAACTTCATGACATAATGACCACAGATTTTGGAAAATTATTTCCTAGTTTTCTTGCTACTCTTTCAGAGCTATTGTATACATATGGACTAGATATTACTTTTTGTACTGAGCATTTTCTGACACATAGTAAATGATTGAAAATTCTCTATCAAATATATCTAGATATTATCTATTCATCCATTCAAATATTCATCCATTTCAGCTTTATGCACTAACCCAGTGACATAATGACCACAAATTTTTGGATAATTATAACCTAGGGATTTCTTTTTGTTTTTTGCTACTTGTTCTGATCTACTACATATATATATATATATATATATATATATATATAATAGAAACTTTTTTTATAATGAGAGAAGAAAAAATGTCTTGTGAAATGAATGAGGGCAACATGTTAAAATAGCAGTAATACTTTGGGAATCAGCAAATCTGGGTTAGTTTTAGATTGAAAGTACTATCTTCTGAAAAATGTCAAAACAGAAAAAGACTACTTCTCCAAGGATATTTAAATTTTGGATGGACAAATTCCTTCACCATCCCCACTCCATTTTTTTTTGACAGAGAAGAACATTGAGGCATGAAGAAAAAAATTAAACAATTTACATAAGATCACAGAGAAACTTAGAAGAGTTAGGATCTGGAATCAGATCTCCTGGCTCCAAAAACAATATCCTTTCCACTACATCATGATGCTTTGCCTTTTCTGAACAAAGCCCAACAATATCAACATTTTAACATTTAACTTCATATTTTTAAAGCATTTATCAAATGCTTTTGTGTGGAATTAGACGCAATGAAGGAGAAAATAAAGAGCTGGCCTCAGAGTTGGGAAGTCCTGAGTTAAAAATACTTCTCTGATATATTCTTTCTGGGAATCCTTTGCCATTCACTTAAACACTCAATAGCCAAGGCAAATCTCTAAGACTTTATATGACTCTTGAGAGTTGGAAATCTACATTTATGTGAGCAGTTTGAACACTGGGGCTCTTTGTGAAATTATACATCTGGACAACCTAACCTTCTTTCCCCATCCCTCCAGAAATAAAAGAACAAAATGGAGTACTTTGTTTAGTTTGGGGAGATACCAAAATTAAATCAATCATGCTGCCTATCCTTAAGGTACCGATAATCTAACCACAGGATAGAAAACATAAATTCATTTAGCTTGGAATCACACTGTTAGAATGTTGGAGCCAGAAGGTTTCATAGAGAGGATTAATTCATTTTAGAGGGGTAGAAACAGTTTGAGGAAAAAAAAAAAAAACTTCTCGAGTTACAAATTGGATTAGTGTCTAAGATAGAATTTATACTCAATTCTTTATTTTTAGTCTTTATATCATTGCCTTTGAATCAACCAAAGAGATTATTATTAGTGGTATTGCTGCCTGTTGTTATTTTCAGCATTATTGCTATTATTTTTGTTACTTTAGTTTAAATTACTCATAACATGCCTTCTTTTTGATATGGCTTTGGTCTCATAATAACTTGTTTTTCATGCATCTCTCCCAGATACTCTCCAGAAAGAAAATGCCTTAATTTTTTTTAGAAATTAAAACTTTTGATACTTAAATATTAACAGCAGCATTTTATTTATTATTTATTTTGTGAGAGCAAAAATTTGCAAAGCACATAGATGCCCATTTATTAGAGTATTGCTGAGCAAACAAGTCCATAAATGTAACAGAATATTATTGCTCTATAACAAATGATTAATGTGATGAGTAGACAGAACTGTGGAAAAACTTATACAAACTGATTCCACTTTAAGGAAAATAGAAAAATAATCCATCCATGAGTACAAAAACATAAATAGAACTACCTACAAAAAATGAATGTGACAAAATTTTAAAGGATAAGCATAACTTGAAAGGAGAGATGAAAATACACTTTTTCTCTATTCCTTTTGTAGAGTGATATATTTTTTTCAGACTTTTACAATCAGTTATGTTGATATCCCACCTTTTCCTCTTCAATTTTTGACTTTGAAAAAATATATATATATGTAATGTAAATGTAATGGGAAGGAGAAAAACTAAGGAAACTATGTAATACACACACATATTAAAAAAAAAAGATCAAAGCCTTGTGCTATTAATTAGTTTTTAACTTCACATTTCCTAATTCAAAATTGTAAACCTTGTAAGGGAAGAGTCTTTTCCTTTATTTGTTTTGGATAGAGCACTAGACCTCAGTTACTTACTAGCTATGTGATCTTGAGCAAGTCACTCAACTACACCTCCCATAGACTTCTAACCTATAAAATGAATAAACACCTACCTCCAAGAATTATAGTGAGAATAAAATAATATTGTAATGATGTTTGAAAAATTTGTAGCACTATGTAAATCATTATTTACTCTATCCTTTGAGTTCGGGAGAATTTTCATCCATTCTAACTTATACCCACTCCAACCACAGTCACAGCAATGTACTGAATAAGTTCTGGAAGACTCCTAACAAGTGCTTATTATATCTTTGTCCACAAAGTCTTCAACTCCTTCTATATGCCAGAGAGAACATGGCAAGTGTTCAATGAAAATTTCTTGCCTCAACTCAACCCAGCTGAACTCACAACATTATTGGTAGTTGACATTTGTTAGAAAAAAATTTCACCTTTAATTGGTTTTCCCTATGATATTGTCCCATATTTCTTAGGATCTTACATGATATTTTTATTTGAACTTATCTTTTTAATTTTTTTTTATTTTCTAAATATATGCATAGATAGTTTCAGCATTCACCCTTGCAAAAATTTATATTATTTTTTTTCTCCCTACCTTCCTCCAACCCCTTCCCTTACACAGCAAGTAATCCAATATATGTTAAACATGTGCAATTCTTCTATATGTATTCCACAATTATGTTGTAAAGAAAAATCAGATCAAAAAGGAAAATAAATGAAAAAGAAAACAAAATTCAAACAAACAACAACATGCAAAAAAGTGAAAAAACTATGTTGTGATCTATACTTAGTTCCCACAATCTTCTCTCTGGGCACAGATGGCTCTCTCCATCACAAGATCATTGGAATTGGCCTGAATCACCTCACTGTTGAAAAGAACCCACGTCTATCAGAACTGATCATTGTATAATCTTATTCTTTAATTGTACAATGTTTTCTTGGTTCTATTTGTTTCAACTTTTCTGATGAACTTCCCATGTTTTCATTTTTGACAAAGTTATTAGTAGTCATATAATGTACCTACTAGGAAGCCAGCTTCACAATAGTGAGGGCCATACCTTATCTAAATTTTCAATCCTTCCCCAATCATCATATTTTTCACACTGTAGATGATTAATTTGCACAAACTGAACAGAATAAGTACTATTCATATTCCTGAGAGATGGCTTTTGAAAAAAAATGTATCATTACCCCTATTTTAAAAATGATATTAAATGTGAAGGATTAGAATTTTTAGTGAGTATTATTCCAGTTCATCCATAAGATCAGATCTATGTACATTGATGTGTTTCAATTGTTCTAAACTATTGCCTCCTGTTCTACCTGCCTGATGCCTGAAATTCTATTTGCATGCAAATCTCCACTTTTGCATGCAGAACAGAAGGGGTTGGTAAACTCAAGCTGCTATTCATGAATGCAAATAGGGTAATTATATACATCAATCATGTGAAGAGCTATGTATGCAATTAAGTTATACACCTAAGGTCCTCACCAAAGGGAATGCATTAGTCTTCGCTGGCACGTTTAAAAGCCAGTTTAGTTGGTAACAAAAACATATGCATGCATGTGAGGAAGGGAAGTTGTCAGTGATACATACAAAGCACAGGAAGCTTTCCATCTTTAGAAACTTTGTCCAAGAATAATGTAGCCTGTAACTAGATAGACTATGTAAAACAGATAAAATATATGCCTGTAGTTAAAAAACCTTACCAGCTGTGTAACTCTGGACAAGTCACTTTACCACTTATGACACAGGGTTATTATGATGGAAGAAGATATTAACTTTTGAACCCTTAGTACAGTGCCTGTAACATGGTAGTGAATTAATATCATTATTTTATTATCTGTTACTTAAAAACAAAACAAAACACACACACACACACACACACACACAAAACAAAACAATGAAGGTCATTTTTGCACCTCAATGAGTTTTGAAAAAAAATGAGTTTAGGTATAATTTTAGAACTCATTGTGTCATGGCTGCTTTGTGGTTATGAGCAAATTTAATTTTAGTTTTTATTTTGTTTTAAAAATTCATTAAGGCTAAATTCTGGGTATCCTGTTTTCCTGTAGTTCATAGAAGGTAATGCCTTACTAGAGTGTGTCTGTCTGCACTGGAAAAAGGATTCCTCCAGGAATTACAAAATCACACATATGGACTAGGAAGTGACCTGAGAGAGCAATCTAACTCCTTCCTTTATAAATGAAATCTACAAAACTTAGGTAACTTGCCTAAAATTAATAAGTAGTCCATTTATTTTTAAATTCGGCAGTCCTTTGGTGATCTTTGGACTACAATTATAATATGTATCATGAAGCAATATAAAATAACAGGAATGTCCACTCATATAGACATATATATGGTTTAGTGGATAGAGCACTGGATCAAAAATCAGAAAGACCAAAATTATAAGGGGAATCTTCTTGGAAATAGGAAAACCTCAGTTAAGTCCTGATTCTGACACATATTGTCCATATAAAGCTGAACACATCAATTAACTTCTCAGGGCCCCAGTAAACAGTTTAAGAATGTAAAGCCACAGATAAATATATAGTACCATGAAATGTAGCATAACCTATTCTAATCTAACATATTTATATGCCCGCATATTTAAATTGGTACATTTATTCACATGTGTATCACAAGAGATAATCTGTGCAATATAATAAGATATCACTGTGTGAATCTTATTTCCTCCATATTCTTTATAGTATCATGGATAACCTACGGAAATGTTGAATTTTGAAGATCCTTCTTTATTACTATAAACCTAAATAATATGTCTATTTGGCACATATTATTAGCCTCATTGCATTGGATCTGGTTTATTTAAGGCATTTGGGGTATATAATATTTGCTGTAGGTTTTTTTTAAAACATGTTTACTTTCCAGTAAGTATTAATCTACTGAATGTCAGAATAAAGATGATCTCCCCTATTTCCCTTGGCAGAGTGACTCATGATCTGGATTGAATAAGATTAAATATAATGCATGTAAGTGTAAATTTTTCTATTAGTTTAAAATATGTTAAATGCACAGGTAGATCAAGGAAACATGAGGAAACAATTATTATTATAAGAAACTGGGGTGGGGTGGGGTGGATTTTAGTGGATAATGAGCTTAATTTGATTCAACAGTGTGATAGTTACTAAAATCTACTATTGTTTTTATTAAAGTAACACAACATAAACCTGTATTGTCAGATAAATTTTATGTGCCACATTGAATTTGTGGGGAGACACTGACAAGGAGGTAACTATTCAGTAGATGGTGAACATGAGAGGAAGAGGGCTCAAAACATGTATTATGATTATCTATGAAAGAAGTTAAGGAGATTTCACCAAGAGCAACAATTTTCTAATTGTAGGATAGGCATTCCTGAGACTCAGGTCTGTGAAGTTAAAACTATGTTTACTATTTCATTAAAATATTTTAATTTCAAATACAATAAAAACAATAACTATAATATACATTAATAAGACTTCTGTAGCATTTTTAGGCATTTTGAAAAATATAATGGAGTCTTAAGACCAAAATATTTAAAAATTGCTAATCTGAGAGGTAGATACATATTAGCTGTCTTCAAAAAGCTTTTTTTTTGTCAAAGAATGGACTTTATTTTGGTCAGTTAGTTAAAGATGGAATCCATCAGGCAGAAGAACAGAAATAACACGGTACAGTTTTTGACTCAAGGAAAAATTTCCTATCAATAAGAAGTGCCCTTTGTTATTTATCTTCAAGTGATAACTTTTGTGTTCCTAAAGAAGGCATAGGAACAGAGGGATGCTTCAGGTGTTGAACCAGACCTTTCCAATTCCAGATTCTGTGATTAACAGAGAACTAATGTTGTGTTGTCTTGCTTATACAAACATTGTGCAATTAACTAACATGAAAACACATATTTTTCAATTATTTTTTCACAATTTTTCCCATAAGACATCCCAAAACTGGTGACACAGACACATGCATACAGATCCATGTAAATACTTATAATACCCTATCAACTGAATGAATTTAACATGTATAGGCAAGATATTTTGGTATTTAAACACAAACATGCTTGTGAGCTTTTTGATTTTCTAAACAGGCAGTCTAAAAAGTCTAAAAAGCCCTGTGTGTGTATGTGCATGAGAGAGAGAAAAAAAGAGGCAGACAGAAAAGAGACAGAAAGAGAGATGGAAAGAGACAGATAGACACTGAGAGAGTCAGAGACCAAGTGATACAGATATAGAAAAAGACAGAGATAGGCACACAGAGACATAAAGATAGAGACAGATAGAGAGAAGCATAGAGTGAGATATAGGAAGACAGAAAGAGAGTAGAGAGGAGAATAAAGAGACAAAATTAAAGACAGAGGAAGGGGAAGAAGGGGAGAAGGATTAGCATAAGAGAAAAAGACAGATATGGGAAAGAAAAGAGAAGAAGAAAAACTGTGAATATATGTACAAAGGGAAATTAATGTTTTAAATCTCACTTGAAATATTTGACTATAAATGATGGACAAATCTCTGTTTCCTAAATTTTACTTAGACATTTCATTTTAATTCACTTTTAGATATGACTGAAAGATACTGGAAAACAACAGAGGATTTTTTCAGGAGCAAAACCAGATATACCTTTATAAATCATTAATAATCCCTGACTGAATAAATCACTGAGAAAGCATGAAGTTTTCTACTTTCACAATTCTTGAGAGTAGAAATTGTGATAGTGAAAGGGCACGGAATAGAGTCAAGGGGTTTGGGGCTAACTTCATGATCTGTTTTCCTAACATGACAATGTGACCCTATCCTACTTTTGTGATCCATTACTATTTATGTTTTCAGTTTCCTCATTTTTTAAATGAGAGAATTGCACTATATGAGACAATTATTTTTCAATAGCAGATGACACAATCAAGAATCCATTTGTGTGGGCTATAAGATTTTTTTTTAGAATTAGAGTTTGGCAACCAACTCAATTCATTAGTAAAGAGTACTGCTGGATGAGATCAAATTCATTTCATAATTTTCTTTTCAAATTATAATTTGATTTTAGAAAGTTGCCTACAGTATTTACTAATTAAGTGGTGTCCATCATCACACAGCCAGGTTATCTCCCAGGTGAGACCTGAACTGGGTCTTCCCACCACCAGTCCTGCTCTTTATCTGCTACACCAAGCTGTCACTCTTGCTATAATTACCATCACTAATCGATTCCAAACTTCACTAAAATGATGCTTGGCAATACTCAATTACACAATAGAGGGCAGGTGGTTAGTCTCCTCAGGATACTAATTCATGTATGCACACTAATTAGGATTCTTTTAATTGTTAAAAATCTCAGGTGGTTCATACCCAGCAGTTAGGTATATTACATTTGGCAATAATTTTGCACAGCAGAAGCTTGGGAACTAAATTAATATCTCTTTGGGCTCCAGTAGTCCAGGTTCTAACATTAGGATCTTAGAACTAGATCTTGAAAAGAAATCAGACACTTCTAATCATGACTTTCAATCAACAAAATTACAGATTTTAAAATTAGGGAAGTAAAGTGATGTGCTCAAAGGCAAATGGGGTAGTAAATATGAGGGAGAGTTTTTGAACCTTATGTCACTAGAGCCAATATCGTGTTCCCTAACATTTTATATTTCAAGATTCTTTCTCCTTGTATTCTTATAAAATTCCAAGATATTGAAAAGAAAAGTAGAAAAGGGGAGAGATAACAATAAGAAAGAATAAGAGAAAGAAGAACCTGGAAGTGGAGGGGGACAAACATTGAAAGAGAAGAATAGGAGATATAATTTGAAACTCTAAACTTTAAAAATTCTTTTAAAAAATGTTTTATATGTAATTGGGGAAAAATAAAATGATTTAAAACATGACTTAACCAAGCATTTAGTCAATTATTTAATTAGATGTTCCCATTTGATCATTCATGTTAATTGAAGAGGTGAGGTCAGCACTTAGCAGAGAAGAAATGACTCTTTGATTATACCAATATCCCCAATCCAACTTTTATACCATCCCATGCCCAACCCTGCAACCTTGGTGATGTTTCCCTTTTGTGGCCTTATAAAAGAAAGAAAAAGGAAAAATAGTCAGTCACTCCCATTCTTAAATAGAGATCTTGGAAATTCTTAAATTAAATTAGTTTGGCAAAATACTAAGAACCTTAGTGCTCTAACACTGATAAATCTTCCCCGGTACTTGTTTTTAAATTATTCTTAAGAATCTAGGGAATGAGGGGGCGGAGCCAAGATGGCGAACTGCGAACAGCTTTCTCTGTGAACTCCCTCCGACATTCCCTCAAACCCAGACATAGTAAGCCTTAAAACTGGTTTCTGAGTGAGGTACTCGCCAAGCATTTGGACTACAACGCACTTCTATAAAAGATCTACCTTGAAAGAACTCCGGAGAAGGTTAGCCTCAGGGGAAATCGGCCTCTGGTCGCGATCGGACTCCAGCCGGGGCAGAAGTCAGGGCTGCGATAGAGAGGCGGATTTTGGGCACCCAGGAAGCCCCTGGGAGACGCCTGGACCACTTTGCTCTGCTTGCGGGCAGGTGCTTTGGCAGATCTGCCTTTGGAAGGGGGTGGATCGAGAACAGCTGAAAACGTGGTCCT
>JAJPUD010007584.1:0-25708 GCA_023553655.1 Myrmecobius fasciatus | reverse complement strand
TTTCAACATTATTAACATGTAGTGGACTTCCTGCCATCTGGGGGAGGGGAGGGGACTGGGGGTAAAATTTGTATTGGAAAGCTTTGTAAAGATCAAGGTTGGGGAACTACCCATACATATGTTATACAAATAAAAAGCTTAAAATAAAAAAAATAAAAAAAAGAATCTAGGGAATGGAACAATTCTATTTGATTCAATTATATACAATTTTGCTACATTTGATTCAAATGTTTGGCTTATATGGCACCCATTCAGTTTCCTCCTGTGAAATGTTTCTTTGAATCTTTCCAGGAAAGGAAAGAAAGATTGGCTACATGGAGAATGGCAAACTCTGATCTTCCATAGAAAGAGCTGAAGAAACATTGAAAAATTAAATTGAATAATTAAAACTTCATCTCTTTTGAAAATACTCTAGTTCAGACTTTCAACTCTTTTTTTTATTTCAGAATATTTTATTAGCTGCCTTACCAGTATCCTTGTCTCTAATTTCTGTGTCCTCCAATTGTAATGCAAGTAGTTCCTAACCGATAGCTCTATTTCTATCCCTCCCATCTACAAATGTGCAAACATATGATTCTGACATTAATGAGGCTCTCCAATTTGTATTCAATGTAGAACTGGAAATTTATCTGATGTTACATGTATTTGTATTTTATTGGCCTAAACCATTCACCATTAAGTTCCTTATTTTGGAGCATTTGACTATATCGTTGAAATCACATGCATCTATTAAAATCACTGGTGTGCTGATTAACAATAGTAATTCAGTACACATGACACAATAATCAAGGCATATATCAATCTAGTATTCGATAAACTCCCAAACTCCAGCTTCTGGAATAAGAACTCACAATCTTGACAAAACGTTTCCAGTTTGTCTCAAACTTGTCATAGACCTACATCTCACATGACATAACAAAATAAGATCAAAATAAATAGATGATTTGGGCAAAAAGGATGATGCCAGAAACAAATTAGGAGAACAAGGGATAATTTACCTATCAGATTTTTGGGAAAGGGAGGAATTACCAAAAAAGAACTAGAGAACATTATGAAAGGCAAAATGGACAACTATGATTACATTAAATTAAATAGTTTATGCATAAATAAAACCAACAGAAACAAGATTAAAAGGATACAAAATTGGGAAAAATCTTTACAGTCAGTATTTCTGATAAAGGTCTTATTTCTAAAATATATAGAGCACTGTGTAAATTTATAAGAACACAAGTCATTCCCCAATTGATAAATGGTCAAAGAATATGAATAATTTTCAGATGATGAAATTAAAGTCATCTATAGTTATATGAAAAAATGCTCTAAATCACTATTGATTAGATAAATGCAAATTAAAAGAACTCTGAGGTATCACCTCATACCTCTCAGATTGACTAAGATGACAGGAAAATATAATGATAATGTTGGAGGGGATATGGGAAAACTGGAACACTAATGCATTGTTGGTGGAATTTTGAAATGATCCAACCATTGTGGAGAGCAATTTGGAACTATGTCCCAAGGATTATAAAATTGCACCTACCCTTTGACCCAGCAGTACTATTACTGGGTCTGTATCCCAAGGAAATCATAAAGGAGGGAAAAGGACCCATATGTGCAAAAATGTTTGTAGCAGCTCTTTTTGTGATAGCAAAGAATTGGAGAATTGAAAAAGGAATGGATCCCCATCATTTGGGGAATGGCTGAATAAGTTAGGGTATATGATGGCAATGGAATATTATTGTTCTGTCAAAATGATGAACAAGCTGACTTTAAAAAGACCTGAAAAGATTTATATGAACTGATGCTGAGTGAAACAAGTAGAACCAGGAATACACTGTATACAATAACATCAAAAATGTGTGGAAAATCAACTATGAAATGTGGTTCTTCTCAGTAGTTCAGTGTTTCAAAGCAATCCCAATAGACTTTGGATAGAAAATGCCATCTAAATCCAGAAAAAGATCTAAGGAGACTGAATGTAAATCAAATAAAAAAATAGTATTTCAGGAAAAAATACACACACACACACACACACACACACCACACTCACACACACATAAAGACATTGAACATGCTTTTTAAGTTTAATCTGCACACTTAATATTTTCCCCCTCACTTAAAGACAATAAATCAATAATAATAATCACAACAACAAACAATGCATTTATTTGTAGCCTTTGCTGATTTCTGAAGTGAAAATTTTCACAGTAAAAATTGATTAGTTTTCATGAGCTCTTTTGAGCTGCACACAGCACACCCTTGACAAGACATGTCTTTCCTAAATCCTTCTCTGATTTCATTCTTCAGGCAGAATGTATTCTATATATACCTCTTTCACAAAAGTTTCTGCCTTTTGTTTATATCTAAAAATCTATACTGTTATTGTCTGTATACATATTTTATCTTCTGTGCCAGATTATAATTTTCTTAAAATCAGGGGCTATTGCTTTATTTTATGAAGCTATAAGTTTTCAGTGTGTACGACATGGTAAAATATGCAGCAGAATCTAGGTATAAGTGTTTTGGATGAATTATGATATGAACTGAAATATACATATATATAGTCTTATATATTATACTTAATTTATCCTATATGGACTATATATTATTTATATTTATTTTGTATATTTATATGTGCATGTGTATCTATACCTGTATACAAAAACTTGTTTCCCTATATGTGTATTATAAAAATTGTATATGTGTGTGCATGTAGATGTGTAATTTCATGGCATAAAATTACTTACACACTTTCCTGAAATGTCAGGACATTAAGCTTTTGATGTTCCATATAGAAGAAAGCCTCTGAAAATCTTCTAACCTAGGGGAAAAATGATGAACAGTTTTCAATCTAACAGTTCCATCAAAAACCTTTTCATGAAACTTTTTACTGAGTATTTAATGTCTTCAATCAAACATGTACATTGATTTGAGGAGTAACATCAGTATTTAGCAGAGGAGAAATGCTATCTTTGAGAATCACCAATATACCTATTTTATTACCTACCCTTTCAATCTGGGTACTATGGTGACAATGACTCTAATATTAGCTCACTGTATTAGCCTTAGCTTTCCTTCTCTGGGCTTTAGTCCCTCATTTAATAAATCAGGGTATTGTCTTAGCTGAAGGTTGAGATTCCTTCCAGCTCTAATGTCTTGTGTTCTCCAAGAAGTATTCTCTTTCTTGGGAATGTATGGGAGCAGAAAGCCTTTTTATGAATCTTGTGTAGCCAGTTATAGCATGAATATATATTTCTGTGATCTTCTTTCTGAGGAGAAAACTGGGACTGCAAGCATGTTCTTTCTCCAGAGCAATGCTCCTCTCTGAACTTTTAATTGTCCTTTTTTTTGTTTTTCTTCTATTTTTTTCTTCCTTGTGGGCTTAGGATCTTTGAGAATTCTCCATTAATTAACGAAATATCAATAACTTGGAATCTAGGAACAGTGCTTACTTATAACTTATCTCTGTCCTATTGTAGGTGCTAAAATATTACCAGAAAAAAAAGACTTCTTTGAGCTATTTTAAGACAAAAGAAAAATCAAAAGAGGGGGAAATGGAGAAGATGGCTTAATGATTTTTAGAAGGCAGAAATGCTTAACTATTTAGTTCAATTTTCTGTATAAAGGAGAACAATATTTACATGGGAAAAAATTAATTTTAATGGTTAACAAGGAATCAAAATCTATGACAAATGAGGAGATAATAAGGAGAGCATCTCCCTTCCCTCAATGAGTTTAAGTAATCATGCCAGGACAGGCTATATATATCCCAGGGTATGGAGAGAATATGATTATTAAACCACTACTTCAAAAACTCCTGGAAAATTTGGGAACATACTGTGTAATTGAATGGGGAGAAAGAGTTTATTTTTTACTTTAGGTATAAATACAGAATGAATAAAAATGTGAAAAAAAAATTGTGGGCAGCAAAGCCAAGATAACAGAGCGAAGCCAGCAAGTTTGCTAAGCTTTCTCAACACATCCTCTCTATAATTAAAAAGTTCCAAACTAAATTCTGAATGAGAAAAGTAACCAATACTTGCATTGAGTCATTTTTCAAGCATAGAACAACTTAGGGAAACAGAAATGGAAGTCTGCAGACACTGAAGTGGGTGTTAGTCAAGAATGTAGTGCCTTCATTTTTCTGATGGGCATTTGAAACCCAGCAAAGTCAAATGACTTGCCCCATGTCCGAGAAGTAATATGCATCAGAGTCAAGATTCAAAATCTGTTTTCTGATTTTATTTCTTTTTCTATTTATACCACATGCCTTCTGATCCCCAAGTAGTCCTGTAATTAAGAAAGGAAAATGTGGTGGCTAGTCTAATGTTTTGCCTATAATAGCCCATTTATTTTTTAAATGAAAGTCGCCAACTATATATCACATGCTAGTGCCAATGGATTTGGAAGAAAATGATCCAATGTGTGTCTCTTCTCAGGTTCTAGGACCTTAAAAAAAGGAATCAACAAAGGTTTTTCTTCTTCTTACCCTTAGAGCATGGTGCTCCTTGTTGAGATACGTTGTGACATCAGGGTTCAGTGATACCACTTCCAGGAATCGGGTCCATAGTTCCAAGAGGTGGGAACAAAGCCAAGTGAGATCCTTACTTATCTGCTCAGCTATCTTCTCTGGATTGCTCATCATCTGGGGGGAAGGAATCCTAAGTCAAGAAATAAAATCCTCCTGCTCCCAACTTTACCATAAAGCTCTCTCTAAATGATTTCTTAACTAACTTTTCCAAAAACAAACCAACCACAAAACTCATCTCACACATATTTATTCCATTATTCCACAAAGATTGGTATAGGAGAAAGAGATTTAAATTTGGGAATCATGGTCACAATATTTAGATGGTATTGTGTAGAGGTAAGAGTCATATCACTAAGTCCATTTAACAGAAGAGGAAGCTGCAGATAAAGAAAAGTGAATCACTTAGGATCTTAGCATCCTAGATTTAGTATTTGAAGGAAACTTATAGGCCATCTCATCCCACCTTCTAATTTTATAAATGCGACCACACAAAGCAGCAAATTTTGAGATAAAGACAAAAACCTAGGTCTTCTCATTTTATCTCCAACCTTCTTTTTATTTGAATGTAATTCTCTGGAGGGCAGAACCTGTTCTTTTCATATTCTGTTTTTATATTTCCAAGTGAGCATTTTTACTTTATTTGGCCATACAGGCCAGGTTAAAGCCAAGTACCTGGGTTTGGGATTCTTAGAAAATTTATATGCAGGAAATGATACAATCATGATTTTATTGTTGTGTGATGCAGCATGTAGGAAAACAAATCATATATAAATGCTAAGGAAATATAAACAGACAAAAGTTTGGCTCTATGGGGCAGCTAGGTGGCGCAGTGGATAGAGCACCAGCCCAGAAGTTAGGAGAACCTGAGTTCAAATCTGTTCTCAGGCACTTAACATTCCCTAGCTGTGTGACCCTAGGCAAGTCACTTAACTTCAATTGCCTCAGCAAAAAGAAAAAAAAAAATTGGTTCTACATATAAGAAACTCATTCCAGTTGCAGGATGAGGAGTCAAGTTGGGGAGAGAAGACATTCAAAGTTGGAGTTCAGAGAACAAGATTATATACCCTCAAATGGGCATAGTAATCAGAACCAGATATATGGGGCCTGAAGGGGGATGTTCCTAATCAGATCTAATGACTCAAAGCTTCTATAGTAATAAAGGGTTCATCCCATCAAAAAACTGGCAGCCTCATCTACCTGATAGAATTAATAGTGAAAAAATATAACTGTTTTGCCTGTGTGTTTCTATGGACATCAGGACTGTATAGCTTAAATGACTCCATATAGGAGTCTTTTTCTTATAATGTGGCATCAAACGGTGATTAATTTATTAATTTATTAATTTATTAAAATTTATAATATATTATATATATAAATAAAATTTGTAATTATCATAATTTTACAAAATGTTTTATACTTAGAAGGGGCTTAATAAATGTTTGTTAGATTATTTTACAGTCTTCCAAACTTTATTTGCACAGGAATCCAGAAACCCGAGCAAAGGATTATACATCCTCTGTTTGAAGATCTGAAGGGATGGCCAATAAAATAGCCTCACAATCATATTTACTAAATGTGTAATACTAAGCAACTAATTTAATATCCCCGAGTCTCAGTTTTTCAATTTATATCTTTTTAAAGTTATTTTTGACCAAAAAGTTACTTGATTATATATTTAACATGTTTGTGTGTGTGTGTGTGTGTGTGTGTGTGTGTGTGTGTGTGTGTGTTTCCCCATAGACACTGCAGAGGGAAACTAAGTTCTGGAAACTAAATTAACTTAAAAAATAAAATGTCTGTGGTTGATATGGCATATTGTAAAAAACATTGATTTTCTATTTAGAAGACTCAGACCTTAAGAAATTCACTCTATTTTCTCCACATTTTAGCTTCCTCATCTGGAAAATGAAACAGTTAGATTTGATGGCCTTTAAGATCCCTTCCTCTTGTCCTTCTAGAGTCTAAATAGATGCATGCTGGCTTTATTAGTAAGAGTTTTACCTTGGGTAAAAATACTTTGCCTTACAAGTTCTCATTTTCCTTTATCTGTAAAATGGGAATTATATCTGCACAATCTTCCTTAAAGGTATGAGGAAAGGGTTTTAAGACTTTAAAGTGTTAGAGAAATAACTTGGCTTTTTTAAAAACCAAATTTATAGTTTCATTGTCAAGGAGAATTCTCCAGAAGGAAACTCCAATCAATGCAGATCAACAGAGCTCTTTTGCAACTACCCAATATGTTGCCTAAAGCATTGAGAGACCCAGTGATTTGCTCAGGTCACATAGCTAGTATAAGTCAGAAAAAGGATTTGAAACCAGGTCCTCCTGATTGAAAGAGGCTTTCTATCCACTACAAGATATTACCTGCCTCTCAGGACAGAACTAAGTTACTCTTTATCACTCTTGTCTCTGTTTGTTGCTACCTAATGGCTTGATTTACATTACACATTTCCCCAGTGAGTTTCTAAGTTATAACTAGATGAGGAGGAGGAGGAGGAGGAGAAGGAAGAGAAGGAGGATGAAGATATTTAGAACTCAGATGTATTTCTCTTGCCCTTCCCACTTTTTAATTGGAGAGGATGGAGCTGGACCTTTAAAGAGTTCCTCCCAGGTCCTCTCATCATTTCCCATTTGGCTGTATTCCTCTGGACTTTATCATGCCCCCCTCACAAGTAGTCACTCGTCACCCTCACAATTTCTACTTTATGTGATGTCCTTATAGATTGTGAGGTCCTTAAGGATAAAGGCTGTCTTTTGGCTTTCTTTATATCCCTAGAGTTTGGCAGTGTTTGAAAAATAATAGCAGGTGTTTAATATTTATTGACTGACTGACTTGTGGTCCCTAAAGATCCTGAAGAGGAATGGGCAAAGAATTAGGGCTCCAAAAAACAATGACAGCTTGATGTAAGAACTTCCCAACAATGAGAAATTTTCAAGAATGGAAGGAAAAGGCTGTTTTTTGAAATAGTGACTTCCCCTCACTGAAAGAATTCAAATCAAGACTGGGTAACTATTATTCATCAGGCATTCTTCCTTTAGCTAAGGGTGGAGATTTCAGTAGATGATATACATGATCTTTGACATCACTAAGATTTTTTGAGACTATAAATACAGAAACACTTTTAACATTCCTGAATTGTCTTTAATGTACAAAGGAATGCTATCTTTTGTTTCTAGGTAAGGTAAACTCACATTGACAATAGCAAATAGTGCCTGTTCTGAGACACATTTTATTTTTCAATCTGCTGACAATTTCACATTTTTCCCCTTTTGTAAGTTAATTTTGGCTGTGGGGAGAAGAACTTAAGACACAAGTGAAGCATTTGAATAAACTCTCCATAAATCTGCTTGGAACACCACTGTGTACTTTTATGTATTTATAAAAACGATCTTTAATAACCATAAAACATTTATTTATTTTTTCTATTTTGGAAAGGAAAAGGGAATATTCATTTATTTCTTGCTCAAAAATCAGCCACTAGATGGGACTCTTCTACCTACCAACTCCTTACTGTAGTCTATTTGATCTTCAGGCATAGTGTAGTGGAAGATACTTTTTCCACCTTGGCTCCTCCACTAAAAGGTAACATTTGGATGAGTGGCTTATTCCCTCCACCTCTATCCCACTCTTACCCTTCAACTAGGAATCCTGCCTGCCCATCTTTTGTCTTCCAATGACAACGGGCTAAATTTTGTACTTCTTACAAAACAAAGCAAACTACCCTAGTTTGGCAAAATCTTCTGTATAATTCCCTGCAGGCTGGATTTTCCCTGTCTAAATGAAAGCCATATTTAGCTTTTGCTTTTAAAGAAAATCAATTTTATATACTTTACTGCATGAAATGTTTGACTAGAATTATAGGACCAAAGTTTCAGAGCTAAATGGGAACTTAAAAATCAGATACTCCAACACACATTTAATAGGTAAGGAAATAAAAGCTCAGACACCTTTGTGGATTGCTATAGAATAATAATCACCAGAAATAAAATTCTGACTCTAAATCTAAAGCCATGTGCTTCTTAAGGTTCCTCAGTTTCACTTTCACCTTCTGCAAAATGAAGATAATAGCACTTACAATGTAGGATTGTTGTAAAGATTAAATGAGATAAGATACATAAATTGTGTTACAAATCTTAAAGCCCTGGGTAAATGCAAGGTATTAAATAAACATCCTTAGAGATCATTTGATGTAATTCCATCATTTGTCAGAGAATGAAACTATGACCCAGAGAGGATATCTTTTATAGGATTGTCAACTTTTTCAGTAGAACCTCTAAGATAAAATGATTAATATAAAAAGCCTTATAATTCAGCAAGTTTCTTAAATCTTGACTGTATATGACTGTATATGTAGTATAACTACATATTGTCTTTTCTGAGTGGAATTAATATATGTCTATGTATATTTCTATCAAAGTTCTTCTAATATTAAAACAAGAATTTTGGATATGCTTCAATAAATCTTATCCAGATTATGGAGACAAAGATGTAAACATACATATCTAGATTAATATATTTATATGAGTGTATATACACATATGTACATATGTGTGTATGTATGTATGTATGTATAACTGACCCTTACCAATCCAAGCACACTGCAGTACACAGGGATGTAACTGATAGGGATTGAATTATAATGGGAATGCTTGTTTATTTTCTTTGTTGGAAAAAGAAAGCTCTTTCATGTCCAAGTATCTGATTTCATCGTTCATGATGACACTGTTAGATGCAGCAGGAAATACCCTGAGTTTGTGGAAGCTGTTACACAATTATTCATTTGTCAGTAACTGCCTTTGGAAACTCAGATGCATTGAATTGGAATGTTATTCTGTGTTTTAAATTGCTCAGGCTAAAAACATTTCCAGTTTCTAAAGATCAAAACATTGTAAGCAGCTTCTCTGTATACAATTGAGTTGTTCCTACTGGCCCAAATTCTGCAAGTATTAGGTAAGCATCATCTCTTATCTTAAAGTCAAGTTCAGTGCTTTTAATGGTGACACCCTGGAACCCAGTGGAGGCTCCAATGTTTGGAACATGAAATGTCAATACCAAAGGTGAGAGTTGGACAACAAAACAGGAAAGAAAAAGAGGAAGGCTCTATTTAATTATATTTTAGGTTTTCCTGACTCTACGTCCAGCACTTAGTAGTTCAAGTTGGAAAAAAGCCAAGGAGATTCCAGGCTGCATTAAAAGAAGTATCATATCTATATGTAGTCATAATATATACCACCATGGTGAGATAATAATTGGAGTGCTATATGTATTTATAGATTATACATTTTAGGGAAGGTCCTAGCAGATTGAAGCACATACAGAAGAAGGCCTTAAGAATGCTGAAGGGCTTAGAGATCATGTCATATCATAACTGATTCCAAAATTAGGGACATTTAGTCTGAAGAAGAGAAGCCTTAAGGGACATGCTAGGGCTGTGTTGAATTATTTGAAGCCTTGGTATTTGTTACAGGGATTAGATAAGTTACAGAGGAAGTTCTTATTCAGGCATGGGCTGGACTTTTATAGCCTCTGAGATAAAGTGGTTCTTATAAAAAGCTCTTTATTCCAGCAACTTTCTTAAATCCTGATTGCACATGGATAAATTATAACTACATGCTTTCTTTTCTGAGTAAAGTTAATATGTGTGTGTGTATTTCTATTAAAATGCTCATAATGTAAAAACAGGGACTTCGGATATCCCACAATGAATCTTACTCAGAAAACAGAGATAGAACTAGAGATACATTCATATCTATATTGATATATCTATACCTATATGTATATATCCATATGTATGTGTGTGTATGTGTGGTTGTGTATATAGCTGGTTCTTCACCAAACAATGCAGAATGCCTGATTAAATTAGGAGAGATGATTTTCATTTTAAGGTCAAATGTGAAAATTTGCAGGTTTTTTAGCTGATTATCTAGTTTATATTTCTTTGTTTTCAAACCCAATACTGGACAAGAGACCATGACTTGATTTCCCATACAACACTATAGGGTATATAATAATCCACTTGACTAAATTACCTGTAGCTCTGAACATAGAAGAGATAATGTTTCTTCGACAGCAAGTTTATCTATGGGGGAAAAAATAAAACAAAGAAAATGAAACTGAGGATAAAAGTAAAATTAAAGAGTTATTAATAAAATCAAAGAGGCTACAATGTCATGTCTCCTTCAAAATATACCCATTCAACTCTCGGTTTCCAAACTCTGACTTAGAATCAACAAATCTTAAGAGTTGAAATAAACTCATATAGATCAGTGAGATCTACCACCTCATTTTCTCACCCTGAAAAGTAATCCTCACAGAAGATGATGTATACAGAAAGACACTAAGGAGCCAGGATTTAAAACCATTTTTTTTTACAAATTCCTAATCCTAAATATAGTTACCAGCAGCTTACTAAGCTATTCCTGTGAGAAGAGTTGAATCTAGTCATGTGGCAACTATTATAATATGAGAGCTAAACTAGTATGATGGACAAAAAACTGACTTTGAAAGTAGAAAAAAAGGTGGCTGATTCAAATCTAGTCTCTGGTAAATGTGGTCCCTTTGACATTGGATAAGTCAAATCAACCTCTTATTCCCTCTAGGCTAAATATAAGCTTATAAATGACAGGAGAAGTGCTGATTAGAAGTAATGGAAAGTGGTTCCTTACTGGGAGAATAAAAGTTTTAACTCCAAAATAATATTAATTCTTATAAAAATTTTGAAGAAAAAAATTAAATCTTCAATTATATTCGATATTAGATTAGATATTTTCTCACTAGCTACCTTGATTCCAAGATAACAAACCAATGTGTTAGTCCTTCCTACATTTCCTATTCTGGAACAATAATCTAATCAATGTTGTTTTTGTTCAGTAGTATCTTACTATCTTCATGACCCCATTTATTTATTTTTGTTGTTGTTTTGAAGTGGTTTGCTATTTCTCTCTCCAATTCATTTTATAGATGAGGAAAATAAGGCAAACAGAGTTAAATGATTTGCCCAGGATCAGACAGGTAGTTCTGTCTGTAATTATCTGAAGCTAGATGAGCTCAGGAAGAGAAATGTTTCTGACTCGGGCTGTTTCACCCTTCCTGGGGCACCCTGGGGTTTTCCCACTTCTGGGGATCAAAGTAATGTTGACAAATCCAAATGGCATAGCTCATGGCACCTACCAGATTCAACTTCCATAATTATTGAAAATATGAGAGTTGGCCACCAAACCCAGCAATCTTGTAATCTTAATATTTGCATGAAAAACTATTTCTCAGAGTAGAGCTTTTAAGAATATATTTTATTCCAACAAACTAAAAAAATGATTAGCAATAATCAACAAACAAGGAAAAAAACTCTCATGTATTGTAAATATTAACCAAAATTTATTGAATTCCTTTCTGCCAGGAACTGTGCTATGTATTTGGAGTCTGAAGACAAAAATGGGAAAGTTCCTTTATTCAAGAAACTTACATTATCCTAGCAGAAAACATTTATATAGAAAATTAAATACCAAATATATGGAAAGTTGACTCAAACTGATTTTTGGGGAAAGGTCAATAGTGATTTAGATTCAGGATTCACCTCCTGTAGAAGGTCAGGACTGAGCTGCTCATTCAAGGAAGCCAAGGACTCCTTAGGACTGAGTTGATAGTATTTTCCAGGTAATCAGTAAATAGATGAAAGTCAGTTTAGAAGACATTATTGATTCAATTGAGATATCTTCAAATGAGAGGAAATTAAGGACTGAACCACTAGAGTGAGAAGTAAAAAGATGTGACATTTTTGAAAATACAAATGATTCAGTGTGAAGTAGGAGGAGAGCTGAGAATTACTAGAAGGTTATGAACTTGGGTGACTGGAAGAATAGTAGCATCCTCTACAGTAATATGACTTAGGTAGTTGTCACAATAAATAGAAGCTGGTACCAATGTTAGAAGGAATCAAGTTCAAATCCAGTCTCAGACACTTAATAACTTTATGAACAAGTATTGTTTGTCTGCTTCCTCATCTGTAAAATGAACTGGAGAAGAAAGTGACCAATCATTCCAATATCTTTGCCAAGAAAATTTCAAATGGAGTCACAGAGAGTCTGACACTACTGAAGTGCAAACTATATAGCGTTTCCATCAGATTGTCATAAACCAATGATGAAGTCATTGATTCTATACCTCAGAATGAAGTCAATTCCTCTCTAGCTAAACTTCTAACTGAAAAAGAGATTTTGAATACTGTAGCAGCAAAACTTCCTGATACTAATTCTAAGACTGGTGGTTTACTAGTCATATGAAAACTGATTGAAATCTTTCAGGTTATATGGAAAGAGGAAATTTTGCTCCTGGAAGTTGAGGATGTTTCTAATAGCCAACTCTTTAAAGGGAAAGGAAATAGGTTGTCCTCTGTCAAATCACAGTGGGGTTTCTCTCTTAGTCATTATCAGCAGGATCCTCATCAGTATTCTTTCTTAATAGGCTGTTCCTTTACCTGGAAGGTGGTCATCTACCAAAGAGCCTGTGTGGCTTCATAAAGGGCTGAAAAATGGTTTATGTGATATTTGTGGTATAACTACTCCAGGAGATGAGGTCTGTACAAAACATTCATTGATCTGAACAATACTGTTAATTGTGAAGTTGTATGAAGGTCATGGCAAAATTTGATTGCCTGGAGAAGTCCATCAGTACTGTATGCCAGTTTCATGATGGTAGGCTTGCTCAGATTCTAGAAAATGGATGATATTTTCATCATTTCCCAAACACCAAGAGAGGGAAGCAATGCTTTTTATCAGGATCTTTCCAGCGATGTTGCCCAATATGTTCAATGAAGATACCAAGATTGGCTACTGCACTGATGATAAATTATTTAACTTTAGAAGGATACAAGTCAAGGCCAAAGTAGACAAAAGTGGTGCATTGTATACTCAAAGCAACCTCTGAGACTGAGATGCAACAGAAAATAGATGGGTTTTCTGCCACTTGTGCTAATTTTGATCTGAAAATACTAAGAAAACTGAGTTCCTCCATGATCCAGCAGTGCATTATCCATACATGGAAGTTAGGGCAAATGGAGAAATTTTAATGCTGTAGACAAGTTTGCTTACTTTGGTAGTATGCTGTACACATCGCCAGAACTAGCTCAGTGAACTGAAGGTCTAGAGAGGCATTGTGCTGACTTCATTACTGTATGCAAGTGAAACTTGGACAGTATTCATATCAGTTCCATGCTAAGAAATTGATTCATTTCAATCTGAGTTATGTTAGCAAGATTTTGAAGACCACCTGACAATTTAAGGTACTAGATATCGTGGCCCTTTCTCAAACTGAACTGCCAAGCATTCGACTTCTACTTCAAAGGACACGATACCAATGGGCTGACCAATTGTTCAAATGTCAAACATGTGTTTGCCTAAAAGACTATTTTATAGAGAATTCAACAAAGTAAATAGTCACATAGAGTTCAGAAGAAGTGATACAAGGGCAGTGAAAAACTTTGGAACTGACTGTGAGACATGGAGATACTGTCACAGGTTTTCATACAGACAGGGTAGCCCATTGACCCACCTCTTCAAGTAGTTTTGCTATTTGAATTATATTCCTTACAGCAAGAGTTAGACCTGGTTTCTGAAAATCAGTTTTGGGAATAAAATGATAGTAGCAGCAGTTGTCTGAAAAAGGTTGCATAGTACTTGGGCATTTAAAGGAGAAATGCTTTCCTCCTGCTGCTAGGTATGATCTCTGAAGGTCCAGAAAGAAGTGAAAAGCATCAACAAAAGCAGGGGGCAATTTTATAGGACAGAGATTTTAGCCAATTTGTCTAAAATCTACATTACTCTTAGCACCATTGTTTGCCTTCTTATGTAGCACTACTCCACAACTACTCCATGCAGAAGTATAAACTTGCTTCCTGGAAATAAATAACTATATTTATGATATTAATTTTTATCATGAATAGCCATGGCCAAATGCTCCATCACGTATCCTTTATGGTCCTAGCATCTTTTCCAAGAACCAGAACCAAAGAATGGGAGAAGTAGAAGGGATTTTCTTCTCCTACTTTTACTCTTCCAATTTAGTGATTACTCTTCCAATGCCCTCATTTTACTGAAGGAAAGTAATTTGATTAAATCAATGACAGAGTATTTGACCTAAACTTAGGTCTTTTGAATCAAAATTCATTGTTCTTTCCCCTATAATACACTGCTTTTCCATCCTAAGTATAGAGGCTTATCATCAGGAGGCTGACCATCCAGGAATGGATACATTTGACCACTGAAAAGCACAAAACCCAATATGCAGGGAAGAGGAGATATGAAGATTATCATGGTATAGTGAGATACATGTTGACTTTGGATTCAGAGGATGTGATTCTGTTTACTCATTACATATATAACTTTAGACAACTTATTGTATCTCTCTGATGCTATTTCCTGTGGTATAAAATGAAGTAATTGGATGAAGGCCTGTAAAGTTCCTTTGTACTATAAGTTTATGAATCTGTGATTCTCTATCTGCATTGGTGGAGGAATTCTGATAAATGTCATGGATGTCTGAAGAAGAACTGAAATAATATTTTCTACCATCTATCACAGGATTGGAGTGGGGATCAAATCATATTATCTATGTTTAAAGTGCTATATAAGAATAAGAAATGTAAGAAGTCATTTAATTTTATTAATGACATTATTATTCCTTATCAAAGAATAAAAGAATTTAGAGTTGGAAGGTGTTTTTTGTTCTTTTTTGCTTTTTTTTTTTTGCTGAGGCAACTGAAAGTGACTTGCCCAGGGTCACACAGCTAGGGAATGTTCAGTATCTAATACCAGATGTGAACTCAGGTCCTCCTGACTTCAGGCCTGGTGCTTTATCCACTGCACCACCTAGCTGCCCCTTTGAAGGTATTTTTAAAAGTTATTTTTTAGTCCAAACCATTAAGAGTTCCAACAGAAGCGAATCTACTACTTACTATGGCTGCCCATTTGACTTTGGGGAGTTCAAATTGTTGGAAAGTTTATCTTTTGTCACTTATATCATAGCATAAACTTGCCTTTTTGTAAAATCCATCCATTGCCTCTAAAAGCAGTCAAATCTCTTTCCTGTGTGATATATTTTCAAACACTTAAAGCCAACTATCATGTTTGTTTTGAGGAGTCTCTTCTCCAAGCTAAACATTCCCAGTTACTTCATCAAATCCCCATATGATCTAAACTCAAGTATGCTTCTTACTCTGCTAGCCCCCTTCTGTTCAGAAGAAAACCCCCTAAAGTGTAGCATTGAGAATAGAATGCAATAATAAGGGTAGGGTTTAAACAGGGTATTGTGGACTTGCAACTTGATGGGACTAAGCTGCATAAGAACTGAGTTAAACCTAACTTCCTTCTTCTCCCCAGAGATGAACTGGTGGAGGATGAAATTTTGCAACCCAAGTGCTGGGGACAATGCTTTTTTATTGTTATCCTTTTGAAGTAAACATTAAATTGTAAAAAGCTAACTTGTTAAGTGGTTAAATACAACCTGGGTGTCTCAACCCTTAAAAGTAGAAGGGACGGGGCAGCTAGGTGGTATAGTGGATAGAGCACCAGCCCTGAAGTCAGGAGGACCTGAGTTCAAATCTGATCTCAGACACTTAACATTCCCTAGCTGTGTGACCCTGGGCAAGTCACTTAACCCCAATTTCCTCAGCAAAAAGCAAAAAAAAAAAAAAGTAGAAGGGACATGATTAGTACAGGCTTGAGCCAATGGCAAAAATGGGAGACACACCCCAATTCAGAGAACTTGGGAGGAGAATTGAATTGTAAAATTAGTCTTCAGCAATCACTGTTACAAATATAAAGATAATGATTATGAATAATACTGACTATGCTTTCAGATACAATACATCCCTTCTTATTTATCTATGATAAATTCTTTTTTCCATTCGTGTCATAAAACACAGACTTATTATCAAATATTAAACCTATGAGCCACCAAAAAAGGCAAACTATAGTGGAAGTTGGTAAGAAGAAATACAAGTTTACTTACCCAGCTTCATTCGTGGGAAATCTGGGATGTCCTTCATGAGGATAAGGAAGTAAACATATAGTTCCTGGTATGTATTCAAGAGCAGGTGACAGAGGTCCCGGTGCCATTTGTATGCATGTTGCATACAGTTTTCAGATGGTGTATAAAAACTTCCCTGAAGAAGAGACAGGGGACATCTTCAATAGTCCTAATAATATAGTATAGTTCTTCCTGTAAGATTTCCCTGAAGTCTCCCATTTGGATCAATGAGAAACTTTTCTCAAATTTCTGCTCCAGTGCCTTCATGGAGCAAAGAGTAACTAGATACAGAATCTAATTAAATAAGCTAACTCCTCTTCCCTCAAAGAAGATTATCATCATCATCATCACTGTCACCACAAAAAATAATAGTTAATATTTATATAGAACAAAGATTTTGCAAAATATTCTGTAAATATTATTCCATTTAATCCTCACTACAACGATAGAGGGCAGTTATTGTAATTATCCTCATTTTATAGATGAGGATATGGAGGCAGACAGGGATTAAGTGCTTTGGCCAGAGTTACACAGCTAGTATCTCTGTTTTTTTTTTTTTTTTTTTTTGTTTTGGTTTTGTTTTTGTTTTTTTTTATCTTAGATCTTTTTATTCCATGAAGTTGCATTCACTGTGTCACCAAGAGCTGCCTCCAATCTTGGATGGAAACTTAAAATGACAGTAAGGCAATATGCAACATTTTAAGTACATAATTGAGAAAGAAGGTGCTCTATGAGATCTATGAAAGAAAGGAAATTCTGACTAGGGCATTAAAGAAGTCTTTGTGAAGAAGTAGTTTTTAGTCATAATCTCAAAAGATGAACAGGATTTCATGTAGAAACAGGATGACATTTTAAGAACAAGAGAAAGAAATTGCAAAAATGAAGCTATGATTAGATATTGGATGTGTTTAGAGAGGACATAGAAACTACTTTGACAGGGAGTAAAGAGAGGAATGGCCTATATATAGAGAAGTTCCATACTTAAAAGAGTCTTAAATGTCAGGAGAAATCATAATGACTTCATCCTCCAAGCAGGTACAATCAGTAAATATCTATGAACATTGGGACCTTTTGTGTAGAAAGTGAATGATTCTCCACCCATGAAAGGCTGGGAAATATGGACCAGTATAGATGATCCTTCTGCCTTCCAAAAATTAAAATGTTCATGAGGTATTGTGTAACAATTGCTATGGTTTGTTCGTTTTTTTCTTTTATACCCTCATTTTTCTTTAAATTTTTATGTGAATAAAAATATTTTTTCTTGTTAAAAAGAATATACAAGAGAATGACATGAACAAGTCATTATCTAAAAGCAATTCCTTTGAAGGCATGTGTGAAACTAATTGGAGGCTAGAGCAGTAATTAAAATACTGTAGGTCATGCATACAATTACATGGGTCTGCATATATCAGAGTGTTCATCATATGTACTGAAAGAGCAATTGCTAATGGTATCAAAGACTAGACCAACACTTAAAAATGATGAAGTTATTTGGTTAGTTTTTCTTCCTTTTTCCTGGTTTTCCCTATCTTTTTGCTCAACATATCAGAATAAATAAGGATGAACCAAATCCTGGCCCTTTTCTAGGGAAAGATGAACAGAAGCAATATCTCACACTTCTCACAATTAAACAAGATATAATAAAAACAAAAATGGATAGCTTATTAGCAAAGTTCTTTTATTGTCAATTCTGTTTTCCTCAAATGCCATTTGATAGAGCTTTATATTTTTTTCTTCCAGCCCGTGGTGCCAGTAGATAATTCCATTTTTATTTCACCTTCAGCTCACCCTGACGATGCTTAGAGTTGTAACTGAGAGGGCTACAATCTATGAAACCCGCTATTGAGTTTGACTTTTAGTATTGGTACTGTGTGGATATCCAAGGTAAAACAGTAGCTAATCAATTACATTTATAAGGAAGCTGACAAGAAAAACCAAATGGAAGGAAAAAAAGGAAAATATGGAAATAGATTTTTTTAAAGAGACAGCTTCTCTTTAATTATTAACAGATATATGACTTCATTGGTATATGGAATGCCCAGTTTAAAAAAAAAATCTTAGTAATGCAAATCAGCAAGATGCACGAATAGAGAAGTTCAAACATATATGAAAGGAGAAAGATAACTTAATGAAACTAATGAAATGTTTCTTATATAATATATACATGTTGTTTTCCAAGTTCTTCCCTGTACCAGCTTTCTATAATCTATATCCTAAAGTTTCTTCCTGCTATTATATTCTAGTGTTCTTTATTCTAACATTCTATGCTGTAAGGTTCCTTCCAGCTCAGAAGAACCCATGAATATCAAATTAGAATTTCATGAGTGATAGAAATAGTTCAATGATTCCTCAACACAATAGAACAGAATTTTAACAACTAACCCTTTCAGCTTGTCCTGACACAATACATTAAATAACAAAAAAGAGAAGAGGAGGGGAGAAAAAGGAACTTTAGGCTATTAAAGTATCATTTGACCAGTAGAATGCATGGATTCCCTCAGATTTAACTGTGCATGTGAACATAGGTCATAGGCTAAAATTATGTGTTGTCCTTTTATAACATTATGAAACCAATTTTAGTCCAAATAAGAATCAGATACTCAGATCAGAATCTTAAATTCATTTGATTTTATAAAAAAAATTTTGAGTGCCTTCTGTGTTTATGGGACAAGATTGAAAGGGAACTCTGAAGTTATCTGTTATACTATTTGGATGAAGTTCAAGTCCACATTAAGGTATTGCTTTCATTTTTCTTAAGTTCTATTATAGGGAACTCAATAGATTCCAGGAGACTGGTCATTAGAAACATTTATTTTAAATAGAGAATGAAGTTAATTTATATCTGCATTCTATATGGAATATAGCATGAGTATGTATGTAGATTTATATACATATATACAGAACCACAGAATTACAGGACTTAGAGCTACATTATGAATCTAGAACTTTAAAATCAACTTATTGGATGTTTTAAGTTGACATAAGAGAAAGCGGAGATCCCACAACTTGCTCAAACTGGCTCATGAAGATTGTAATGGAATTATGATTTTCAACCTGGACTCCCAGACTGAATCCAATGAATGCTCTTAGTTTTGTTATTCTGCGTTCAACTATTACAGCTCAATTGATAGTGTAGAGGAATGGAAAGAACATTGGACTAGGAACAAGCTTCAGATTGGGGGACTAGGAAAGAGGAAAAATGCATTTACTAAGCATCTACTATGTGCCAGCTACTTGGATACATACTTTAAAAATATCTTATTTGACATTTACAACAACCCTTGTAGGTAGGTTTATACCAATCATTTTACAGTTGAGGAAACTGAGGCACAGGGGAGGATAGAAGGAATAAGCATTCATGTGCCATGAACTGGGTAAAGAGCTTTTTTATCCTCATAAAAACCTTAATAAGTTAGATGCTCTTCTTGACATCATTTTACATATGAGAAAACTGAGACATACAGAAGTTCAATAACTTATCCATGGTAACATACCATTTAATCACCTATGTAAATGCTTGCTGTATATAAATACTGTACTTGTAAGTACACATGCAAATATAATTACATTTTCAAATTGAAACATATAAGGTGGAAACATGTATACTTGTATACATATGTAGATGCATGCTTGTATATTACATATTATATTTTAGAGTCATTTTATCTCTTTGAGGCTCAATCTATCTATGAAATGATGGTGATCATATTTGTAGACCAATTAGCACATGGCTATCCTGAGGATCAAATGAGATAACATATATAAAGTGTTTTTTTATTCATGAAAGCACTTTTATATATGTGATATTTTATTATCATTGTTATTGATGTTCTATGAGCCTTATGCTGGAATTTTTTTTAAATTATCATTATTTTACTCTTATAGAGATACTGTAATAGAGCAGAAGGATATTGAACCAGAAACCTCTGATCCTTTATTTGAAATTTGGGACAAGGCATTTACTTCCTAGATACAGGTTGCCTATTTTTAAAAGAAGGATGCTGTATGTATAGTTGAGATTCTGAGTGGGTGTAAGACTACCACTACCTATAATGTCCAAATACTTAGGGAGTTTTTCAGTATTTGAATGTTTGCCCATAAGGAAAAATATTAGATTTGTTCTGCTTCACTTCCAAGTCCAGAAGAGGGCACAATACGTATAACTCACAGAGTAAGATTTCCTAATAATCAGGGCTTATATACCATGCAAGAGGTTGCTTTATGAGAAAATCTTTAGGTAAAGCCTAGACAACCATTTATTAGGAATGTTTAATAGGGCTAGGAAATCACAGAGGGGATATATGCATTGACTCAAAGAAGAAATATTTAAGAAAAAGGAGAACAAAGAAATGGATGGTTTCAGATATCTCTACACATATATTCAAAGAATGATTGAAAAATGAGACAGAGTTCTTCACTTAAGGAAGTTTGACCTCAGAAGTAAACGGTGGTAAGAGACTCATGATGAAAATATGGTCTTAAAATTGAAGCATGTACTATCAATTTCATGTAATTATTATTCAGTATATATATGTGTGTGTATATATATATCTATCTGTTATATAGATAGATATACATATCCATACATTGTATGTACACACATACACACACATATATATACACACATATATATATATATACATATGTATATGGATTATGCATTTTTTTACCTGTCAGAAAGATTTTATATTAAGGGTATTCCTTATATTCAGATAAATAACATATATAATAGCATAATATAGTTTATAATGCTAGATTTGGTATAAAAGCATGTAGTTTAAACATTAGTTCTGCTCATTGCTAGCTTTATGATCTCAGCCAAACTTATGTCTTGGTAATTATTCCTAAAATGGGGGAAATGGATGACCTTTAAAGTCCCTTTCACCTCTAATCTAAGATTCCATATTATTGTGTATTTATTCAGCATAATACTGAATTGGGCTAAATGTTCTCATTTGAAAATAGGCTAGTATATTCATTAAAACAATGCTAATGTGTTTCAGACTGTTTTCAATAGCACTCAAAATATACAGCCAGTAATAGATTGTCATTGATCCAGCCACACTCCCTAGCCTGGCCACTTAGGTCATCAACTGACCTGGATAGATAAAGTGGAGTTAAGATTATGTGGTCTATTAACACAGAAAAGGCTGCAATCAAACTCACTGCCAGAGTACTAGTAGAATATTCCATTAACCAAATAGACTAACCAGGCCTCAAGCTGCTTTTGCTACATCTGCTCTATAGAAAATAGATTTTCAAAGGCATGATAGCACAAAGAAACTCATTCGCTATCAAAGGCATTATCTAACCCTGATGTCAGTCCTTTTAAGATGACCCTAGTAAGGTGATCAGCACCCTAGAGTTCAATTAAAACGAAGCCATCCAGAAGCAAAGCAAACTGTTGATTTCCCACTGGTTACTAACATGCTCTTTGCATGTTTTGAAATCATGGAATGTCCAAGTTGAAAGGGACCACATAAATCAAGTTTTATGTATTTCAGAATCACAAAATTTGAAGAACCAGAGCCAGTGTCAAAGATCAAGTCCCCAATGAGAATTTCACAACATTTTCTTGTCCAACTCTTTTATTTTGCAGGTGAGAAAGCCAAGGCTAGAAGTTAAATAGGTTGCTCAACATTGTACAGTTACTAAGTGATTGGATCCAAGATTAGAACAAGTCTTCTGACTCCAAATCCAGTGTTCTTCTCTCATGCTTTCTCACTCACTAATTTTCTGATATTCCTATTGTCTTTTTTTCTCCTCACTCTTCAAGCTGCCCTATATAGCCCTTTAACTACATACATACTCCTGCCCTTATTGTACCTGATAATTTTCAAAGAAGTGGGGTCTTTCTCTCCATTCATTTGATAGTGACCACTCAGTGAGATAACATAAATGCATATAGTCATGCAAACTTGATCCTTTCCACCTTACTGTTGCCGCCTACAAAAAAAAAAGGCACAAATACTTGGACAAGGATTCTCATAAAATCTCACCCCAGGATCTACTGTATATAAGCATGAAAGGAAAAATAAAAAGACTAAGTGAAATGTGTTGAGAATTAGGTCATGTATGCCTCTTTTGTGTTATTGCTATCAAATTAAAATATCACTATGGTCTTACTTAACATCCAGGAAACTATGAAAGAGTTAACATTGGAGTGGTTATGCATAGATGAGCACACTAATGCAATTTGGGGGGATTGGCTAAAACCATTCTGCAAAGAAATCCAGAATATGCAAACAAGGTAATTAAAATGTCCAGGCTCTTTGGCCTAGTATACACCCTAGTAGATGTATACCCCAAGGAGGTTAATGATGAAAAGAAAAGAAAAATTCCATATGCAGACAAAATATTTATAGTAGCACTTTTTTGTGATAGCAAAGAACTGGAAATGAAGTGGGTGTCCACTGACTAAGGAATGGCTAATCAAATGGTGGTACATAAATTTAATGGAATATTTTTATATTATAAAAATAGATATATATGATCAGTACAAAAAAGCATGAAAAGACCTATAAAATGATACAAATATGTATATGACTAAATGCAAATATAAAATTTACATGCACATATATAGATAGATAATTACAATGTAAATGGAAAAAACACAAAACAATCAAAAATGAATTTTGTAAAATAATAATGACCCAGAACTCAATCCCAGTAAAGAAATGTGAAAAGACATTACCCCCCTCTGCTCTGAAAAAGTAGGAAACCATAGGTCTGGAATATCTGATATAACAGGAATTTTTTGGATATATATATATATATATATACATATAATATTTAATTTTATGGATTTATTTTACTTTTTTCATATTTCTTTAGATTGGATATCTATCTGGGAGAGGATGGGATATGAAGTTAAAATATAGATGACAAAAAACAAAAAAAAATCTCTCTTTTTTATATGTATCTATTTTTAAGAGTTTGATATTTTAGCAAACCTCATCTATCTAGAAACCTGAAAGAGTGCTTTAAATTTTAATATATTTATTTTTATGTGATGTATCCTCCAGGTAGATGTATCCCTAAGCTCCTTGAGATACAAATTGTATCTCATTTGTTTCTAATATCCCTGGTAATCAGCACAATGGTAGTAGAAACTTAACAAATGTTTGTTTGTTTTTTAATTATATTCAATTAAATACTAGATAAGGAGTAAGGGAGTTCAAGCTGCTCAAAGGAGGGACAAAGCAATCCACATCATAAACAGCTCCTCAAAGTTTACATGCTATTAAAAAGAGCTATAAGCTATAAAGCTATAAGCAATTACTGAACTTGTAGGGCAAGCTATGGAGATAGAATCACAAAAAAAATAAACAAACCAAGTAAAACAAACCAATTCCACAAAATAACTAACCCCCTAGTGGTAAGAACACTATTCTGCATATGGAAAGCACTTTTGCACATCATGCAATCCTACTTAGTGCTCTGTACGGAATTTACTCAAGTCACGCTCATTTCATGATGACATGTAACATTTTAGTTCTTTCTGCCTCACAGAGCTCTTAATTCATCTACTGATGTGCTTCAAAGGTAGTGTTTCCTCCCATAAATAACTGGAACTTAGGAAATGGTACAATTTCTAATATAATTAAAAAATCTTGTCATATTTAGGACCTTTTTTACATGAGCTCTGGGGTAATTATGTAAGTTGATATCTGAATAATTCATTACTTATTATGTTAATAAATACTTCAATGCATACACTGCATAAAGTAGGGATAAATAGTTTAATTGCTAATAATCTGTTTGACTTCAGAGTGCTTTATTTACAAGATAGTAGAAATAGAAGGATCCCTTTGATTCCTTGCTACTCTTATAGGAGTCCTTGGAATCAGTCCTCAGATGTAACCCTTTCAGAATAAGCATGTCCAAAGTATATATTAATATATCAAAACTAAGGAAACAAAGCAAAAAGTAATTTTAAAAATAAAGCCAGATAAAATACACTGCATGTGCATCATGTCTTATGAAATGAATGGCAATATGAATAAGATCCCAAAATTGTGAGCCTTAGAATGTTAACATTTAAAAATAAAGTAGATAAGGCTATTAGGGTTCAAACTGCAAGACTCATTGTACACCCACCCTATAAGAGGAAACTACACCAGGATAATCAAGTCCTGATATGTATTCTGGAATTCAATGAGCTATGATTTAAATGGAAAGAAATAGTGTCTTCCTTATAACTCCATCTGCTTTAGAATTTATGTGATAATAGCCAGCACCTATGGAATACCTACTATGTGCCAGAAGAGCATAATGGATAGAATGCTTGGCCTGGAGTGAGGAAGATTTAATTCCTGAGTTCAAATCTGGCTTTACTAACTGTGGGTCCCTGGGTATTTCCCTTAACCTTACTTGTCTCAATTTCCTCATCTATAAAATGAACTGGAAAAGGAAATGACAAACCACTTCAGTTTCTTTACCAAGAAAATTCCCAAATGGATTAATGAAGAATTGGACATGACTAAAACACTCAGCAACACAAGGATAGCCAACTTGGCAATAATTTCCAGTGTTTTAGTTCATAAAGCACTTTCTTCACAATAGGTTTGTGAAGTAGGGGGGTACAAATCAAATCCTTTTCATTTTATAGATCAGGAAATTCAAAGAAGCATGTCATGTAGGATAACTCCTAAGTAAAAGAGCCAGAATTCAGATCTAAAAGACTCTAATTCCAAGTCTTTCCATTATGATACCTAAGTCCTTGAAATCTTCCTCTCATTTATTTTGTTTTCCTCACTGATACTAACATAAATCAGGTTTATTCTGGACTCTGAATCTTTATACATCATCTAAACTTAGAATGTCTTCCCACTTGCTCTGTGTAGTATCTACAACATCCTCAAAATCTCAAGCAAGATTTGGACAAATACAAATTCTTCAGGTCTTGAACTTGGGAGACCTGTGTTCGAATCTAAGCTTTCAGATTTACTCCCTACAAGACTTTAAAGAAATAATTTAAGTATTTTTAACCCTAGTTTTGAAAGTATGCTCCTCTATGCTCAAAAAGTTATCAAACAGTGCATACCATTTGACCCAGCAGTGTTTCTACTGGGCCTATATCCCAAAGAGATTTTAAAGGAGGGAAAGGGACCCACATGTGCAAAAATGTTTGTGGCAGCCCTTTTTGTAGTGGC
>JAJPUD010007583.1:85425-104910 GCA_023553655.1 Myrmecobius fasciatus | reverse complement strand
TAGTCAGCTTCCTAGAAACCCAGGCAATGACAGAATGAAGGCATAAAGCATCCTTCTTAGCAGACAAGAAGCACTAGGAGGTGAGGGACCATGTTCTAGCTGTATTGATATACAATTCAATTCAACAAATTTCTATGAAGTAACTACTCTTGTCAATTCAGGTAACCACCAAAAGCAAAGTAGGGAATCAAAGATGAAAAAGCAACAGGTTCCTTGCCCTGAATTTGCTCATGGGAAATCACACACACATACACACACACACACACACACACACACACACACACACACACACACACATACACACACACACATAATGCTTGGTAAAGACCTACCTAGGGAGAATTTTCTTTCACATTCCTTTGGTTTTCATTTAGACTTGTTCACTCCTAGGACTGGGATTGGTATTGAAGTGGGGAGAAGAAAGAAATTTCTCAAACTTGAAAAGTGTTGGGACAGATTCAGAATTTTTATGTTCAATGAAATATTTAAAATTTGGGAAGGGGTGGGAGTAATAAACATTTCCCATAAAAATGGGGAAGTGGGAAGAAACAGTGTATCAATTGGAAGTTTCTCTGCTTACTGGATAGGAGACCCTTCTCTCTCTCCCTCTATTCCACTTTCATGGTCATCCATGAGTAAGAAAGAGCTTCCAACTTATAACTGGTTATTGAGAATAGTATTGTGGCCACATAGGAAAACTATCCAGCACACATCAAGGGACAATGTACCTGTATCATGATGTCAAGGATCTGGTCAGTGAGACCTAGAGCAGATGTTAGTAGCTTATACTAATGGCAGTTAGTATTTGTATAACCCTTTGAGGTTTTCAAAGTGCTCCCTCTCTTATTATGTCCTTATGTATGTATGTATGTCATTCCTTCCTGCCCATTTTGTGGGATGGAGTTTTTACTTACACCCCGTGAATTTTAAATAGTTCATTGGGAATAAAAATTCTGCCTTTACCCCATTACACACATGCGCACACACATACACATAGGAAGAAGAAAAAGAGAGAGGTTATTGTCAGGACTAAATAAAATAATATAGATAGATAAAATTATAGATATCTATACATTTATCTATCTAGATATAAAGTTCCTCATCTGCAAATATAGGAATAGTAATATTATACACTTATTTCACAAGATTACTCTAAGGATTAACCATGATTTAACATAATATGCTAATATATTAGACATTTTCATATATGATAATATAAATTATAGGCTATACAGTATATTATTAATTAAATGTTATTGATATGTACCTGTATATTTTATTTTTAAAATATTTGATGACAGTCTAGTGGTTTTGCCTTTTTTTTTTAATAGTGCCTAGCACAAGACTGGCATTTAAATGTTTAATAAGTGCTTATTGACTGACTGACTCCAGGTAGATAAGGGGTAAGTACTTAAATGGTAGCAATAGGACTGAAAGGGAAAAAACAGATGCACAAGATATTACGGAGACAGACAACACACTTTGTAAATGTAAGGCAAGGTATAGAGAAGAGTCAGAAATAATACCAGAGTTTCAAAAATGGAAGATTGGGTAACTTTTGATGCCATTGACAGAAATGATGAAGTAAGAAGAAATGTTGGAAACTGATGACATCTAAAATAACTATAAAATGAATGAACTAGTTGGGGATTAATGCAGGAAATCCCACCCATACATACACACACAATCTTACATAAACAGAATTATAAATAAATAAAGATCTAAATAACCAGAGGAAGTCTCATCTAAAATTTTACCTTCCACAAGGAGCCTTTCCCAGTTCCCCTTAATGTTAGTACCTTCTCTTGAGATTGTCTTCCATTTAGTCTTGTTGGTACATAGTTGTTTACATATTGTCTCACTACTTGAGGGCAAGGGATATTTTTTGCCTTTCTTTGTATCCTCACTGTTTATGTACAGTGCACATAGGAGGTGCTTAATAAATGTGTGTTGACTTAAATACAGAGAAAAATACTTGAAAGATTGAACTAATACAGAGTAAAACAAGCAAAACCAAGAAAAAAATATATATATACATATATATATAATGATTACAATATAAATAGAAAAAATAACCTTCACAGTCAAATGTAAAATTAAAAAAAAAAACAAAAATGTTACAACTAAATGTATTTCCCCCTTCCACCTCCACTTTCTTTGCAGAATGGGTAGTTCTACAGATGTGAAACATACTTATTTTCAGTTGATTGATAAACTGACCTGTTTAGCTAAATATTTAATTTTTCTCTTTTTAATCTTTTTTCTTTTAAAAAATATTCTTTCTTATTTGAGATGACTCTCTGGGAGAAAGAAGAGGAGGAATATGGGGAGAAATTTAGGTGATATAAAAACCAAAATATTTTTTTAAAAAGAGATGAGTTATTGCCCATGAGAGATTCTGCTTTAGGTCAGTAGTGTTGTTGAAAATCAGGTCTCAGAGTCCTCAGATCTAGATCCAAAAAGTAACCTCAGAGCTGAGTGACAGCAACATCTCAGACCAGGCACTGCTATCTGCTACTTGCTGCTGGTTAGAACTGATTGCGTCAATGCAGTTTACTTTTAACTTTCTGCATAACTATCTACTGCTTGAAAAATAGCAACTCCTCAGAACCCAGAACCCTGCCCAAGGAGCCTGTTGGCAAAGCACTGTAGAGCCTAGCCTTAGGGGAACTGCTTTTGGATAAAAGCTAATATTAGACCAAACTAATGAGTTGATTCAAGGTTTAGGAAAACTGATTTGCTTAAAAGATCTTAACAGGCCCCCAACAGTTCAGGAGATTAGTAGCATGTAGAAGCCAATAAAAAAGTGATCATGCCCAATGATAAAAGAACACACACTTTATTAAGCCTTACTATGTACTAAACACCAGTATACAAAGAGACAAAATAGATTTCCTATCTTTAAGGAGTTTACAATCTAATGAGGGAGAAATACAGTGTCTTATTCAAGGAATAGCCAGGAAATCTCTGGATCAAAGAATATATGTTGGAAAGTGAGAAATAAGAAGACTGGAAATGTAGGAGGGGATTGGGTTATGAAGGGCTTTGAATGCTAAACAGAGTATTTTGTATTTGTTACTGAAGGCAATTCCATTTGGGACATAATGAATTTAAGATATCTACTGGACATTCAGTTCAAGATGTCTGAAAGAGAAACGAACATGCAAAACTGGAGGGTTTGTAAAGAATCTGGGAAAGGACAGATAATTTTGATAATCATCAGCAAAGAAGGGATCATTAAATTCTTGGGAGCTAATGAGATCACAAACTGAAGTAATACAGAGAGAGAAAAGAAGAGGGTCCAGGACAGAATTCTGAAGGATGCTTTAAAGCAATATAGCAAATAAGTTAGGAAAGAACAGTCAGATGGATAGGAAGAAAACAGAGAGGGAAAGACAGAGACAGAAAGAGGAAGAGAGAGGGGGGAGAGAGAGAGAAAGAGGGGGAGGGAGGAAGGGAGGAAGAGAGAGGGAGAGAGAGAGGAAGAGGGAGAGAGAGGGAGAGAGAGAAGTAGGGAGAGGGAGAGAGAGGGAGAGGGACAGAGAGAAGGAGAGGAAGAGAGAGAAGGAGAGGGGGAGAGGGAGAAGGAGAGGGGAAAGGGAAGAGGGAGAGGGAGAGGAAGAGGGAGATGGAGAAGGAGAGGGAAAGAGAAAGGGAGAGAGAGAGGGAGAGGGGGAAAGGTAGAGGGAGAGGGAGAAAAAGAGGAGGGAAAGGGGAGAGGGAGAGGAGGAGAGAGAGAGAGAGGGAGGGGGGAGGGAGAGAGAGAGAGAGAGAGAGAGGGAGAAGAAAGAACAGGAGGGGGTAGGAGGAAGGGGAGGGGGAGAGAGAGATCCTGAAAACCTAGAAAGAAGAGAGCATCAAGAGAGTGCTCAGCAGTATCAAAGGCTACAAGGAGGTTAAGGATTCTGCAATAAGATATCATTACTAACTTTGGAGAGGTAGTTTTAGTGAAATGATAAGGTCAAAAGTCGGATTGTAAGGGTATTAAAAAGATAATGAGAGGAGAGAAAGTGGAGGCACCTAATCTGAGGAATTTATCTACAAAGGGCAAAAGAGATATTGGAAGAAAAGTGAGATGGATGGATCAAGTGAGGTTTGTTTTTCTTTTCAGGCTGGGGAGGCATGGGAATATTTATAGGGAATGAACCAGTAGACAGAGAAATTGAAAATAAGCAAAAGAGTGGGCATGAAAGAAAAGAAAATCCTTTAGAGGCAAAAAGGGGCTGCTTGAATATTTGGAAAAGTTAGCCTTGATAAGGAGTAAGGATACATCATCATTGGAGATGGGTGAAAGAAGAGCTAGTAGAATAAGGCATCTGAGTGATCAGATATGAAGAAGAGGGGATAGTGAATACCATCAATTTGTTCTCTAAAATAGGAGGAAAAGTTCTCAGCTGAGAGAGTTGGGGGGATAGTTCAAGGAAGGATGAAAAGCTTTTAAAGATTTTCTCTGGACAGTGGAATAGTGAGGGTAAGGCAGATAGAGTAGGATTGCTTAGCAGCAGTGAGGGTCCAGTTGAAACTGTATAACAAATTTGTAATGGACCCATTCAGAATGATTATGTAATTTTCTCTATTTTCATTCTCATTCATCAGCATAGCTGTGGGAGTGAAAGCAGAGAAAGTTGGGGTAATCTAAAACTGAAGCAGAAGGACAGAGAATCCCAAAATAGTTAACTGTCATGGCATGATGTTCCTGAAGGAAAAGTGGACATCAAGACCTGCAGTCCCGAGTTATGATTTACTATGGGCACATATATTTACTACTTGTGTATTTCCTTACTGTGATTTTGAAAGTTTGTACCCACTCTCCTATGTGGGCACTGGCTACATTGGAAGGAGATTATAGCCTAGGTTTATGGATATAATGTTACATTTTAACAATTCTTGCTTTGCTTTCTGTTTAAAATGCCCCTGGCTAAGAGGAAATGGCATTACACTGGAAGATTTGTAAAATGGGAAAAATAATGATGAGTAACCAGAAATTCCAGTTATAAGTAGTAGAAGTATATTCTATGCACTAGGATAAGACCCTAGAGATCCTGAAAGTAATAGCAATGTGGCTGTAGCTGGGAACCCCAGATTTGCCAGTTTCAGTGAAGATTAGGGCAAGTGAGCCAGCCCAGAAAGAAAAGAAAAAGATGCTTCTACAATTCTAATTTTTAGGTTCCAGGTATCACTGAGTCCTCTAATATAGAAGTCCAAGCCCTACATGCCTAAACTTATCTGCTATATCGTTTATTATCTCACTCAAGTCCTCATTTTCCCCAATTATAATGTGGATAATGAACATTTACTCCCCAGGCTTATATGGTGGCATCATACAAGCTATCCTTGGAAGGTCATTCTTTGAAGCCTCTAAGAAAAAAAAAGTGTTATGTAAGTAAAATCTGGGATCTCTTCCAGTTCTTCCTTTTCTTTCAAATATAGGAAGCTTGATAATGAAGGGACCAGTAGTAAAAAGAAGCCCAAACACTAGAAGTCAAGGACCTGCTGATCTAATTTCAAAGTCTGCCAAAGAAAGAAAAAGAAACCCACAAACTCTCAAAGATTTTTTTAAACTGTCAGTGGCCAAGTGACTTTCAAAAAAGGAAAAAATTTAATTGAAATCGTGCTCTCTACTGAGCAGTACCTGGCTCTCTTTATGCCTCCCCAGATTTAATGTTTCCACTTGATAAAGTGTGGAGTGGGAGCTTCATCTACAAGCTTTCAGTTCAAGTGGTGATTGATTATAAGTGCTCAGGAAGTAATTATAGATATGTTCCATTGTTTTTCCTCTACCCCCCAAAAAAAAATCATAAAGGAGAAGTCCTCTTCCCTTGTTCTTTGGTTTGTGTTTGCATTACTTCAGTACTTGCCTAGTATACAGGAAGGACCACTCAATGGATCAGATGGCACCCATAACCCTGAAACAGATAAAAAAACCCTCAGCCCTCACATCTATGGGAAATGTCTCCATCTGGCAGATTAGTGATTTCACCAACACTTTGAGAAACTCAGATAAATATTTTTTGATGTTCTTGATCTGTGCCTTTTAGATTTGTGACTTGACAAACAGTCCTATTGCTTTTCTCTGAAATTCTTCAAAGTGACTTTCCTTTGCATAAACAGTATGTTGAGTGTTCCATGTATTCTAAGGGTCAGTGAAGGTTTTATATGTGTTTATCCTACCAGAAACACATTCCCAGCTTCTATTTGTTACCTTTGTTCTAGGAGATGATGTATTTATCCTTCTTTCTCCGTTTGCTATGCACGTTTAAATTCCCAATAAAGAGTTGGCCATGCTCCCTAAAGAGTCCGAGGAGCAAACAATTGTATAAACATGTTGTTATTGCATTTTAATGAATGCTCTTTACCACATGGAGGTAGGTGGGTAGGGGCTGGAACTGATCCCTTTACAAACACATTTAAAGCTCATGGAGTCACTCTTCCAAAGCAATTCCATAGATGTTTTGAAGCATTAGGAAAATCTCTATAAGCTGCCATTCTATAGCTGTTTTATTTACTCACTTGTATTGCATTATGGAGTTTGGGGGCTGCTCCAAGTGGGAGGACTTCCTTGTAAAAAAGTGTTTCCTAACTTTGATTTGGTTAATTTTTTCTTCCTATCCCTACTCTCTCTCCCTTAGTATGTGAAAGATGTCCCTAGGAGAGTCAGCCCTCTATGAAAGATATATATATATATATATACATATATATATATATATACACAAACACACACACACATACACACACATATATACCTATATATCTTTATAAAAGTTATAATTTAGGGGCAGCTAGGTGGCGCAGTGGATAGAGCACCAGCCCTGAAGTCAGGAGAACCTGAGTTCAAATTTGGTCTCAGACACTTAACACTTCCTAGCTGTGTGACCCTGGGCAAGTCACTTAACCCTAATTGCCTCAGCCAAAAAAAAAAGTTATATTTTAAGGGAAGCTATAGTTGCCCTAGCTAGAGGAAGGAGTCTCAGACACCATTTACTAGACCCTGGGCAAATCACTTAACCCTAGTTGCCACACACACACAAAATAAAGTTTTATTTTTTTAATTAACAAAAATCTGGTTTGTCTTCCTCCCATTTCCCCTCCCCCACCTAAATTGAGAAAAGAAGAAAATCTTTAAAACAAATATGGATAGTTAGGCAAAACAAATTTCCTCCTTTGGTATTATTAAAAAATATATATATGCCTCACTCTGCACACTGAATCCATCTCCTGTCAGGAAATGAACAGCATGCTCCATTATTTATCCTCTTGAATCATGAATCATCACAGTTCTTACAGCTTTCAAAATTGTTTGTTTTCACAGTATTGTTCTTATTGTATAGGTCATTCTTCTGGTTCTACTTGTTTCATTCATCATCACTTTATGTCTTTAAAATTGTTCATTTTTATGATAGCAAACATTGGTCTTTGCTAACTTCGCTGTGCATTAGTTTATATGTCTTCTCATGTCTATTTTCTCATAGTATTTCATAACACAATAATATTTCATAACAGTCCCAATCTCTATTTGTTAACTTTGTTCTAGGTTACTATTTAGTGACTTTTGGTGCATGATTCCAAATTACTTTTTTTTTATAAAGCTTTTTATTTACAAAACATATGAGTGACCTTTCAACATTGACCTTTGCAAAAACTTTTTTTTCCCAAGCTTTTCCCCTCCTTCTCCCCACCCCCCACCCCTAGATGACAGGTAATCTAATACATGCTAAATAAGATAAATTATATGACAAATACATGTATACATATCTATACAGTTATCTTACTGCACAAGAAACATCAGATCTAGAAAGAGAAGAAGGAAAAAACAACCTAAGAAGGAAAACAAAATGCCTGGAAATATTCACAGAAAGCGTTAAAATGCTGTGTGGTGGTTCACTCTCAGTTCCCACAGGCCTCTCTCTGGATGTATATGACTATCTTCATCACAGAACAACTGGTTTGAATGATTCCAAATTACTTTACAGAATGGTTATACCCATTCATAAGTAGGATGGTATCATACATAGCATGGTGCACCAAGGGTGCATTAATGAATCTCTATTGCAACAGCCCTTCCATCACTGGTCTTTTGGTTGTTGTTGTATCCTCATTAATCTGATCGGGTACTAAGTGGAATATCAGAATTGTTTCAATTTGCATTTAACTATTACTTATCCATATATCTTAAAACTTGATTAATCTGGGAATTTCTTTATCACTGTTTTAATTATTGATAATTAGTGATGCACTGTAATGCATATGTGTCCAATGAGATTTCAAGGCCTTGTTGGATTCATCAAATTCTGTAGGTAGAAAGGAGGTAGAATGTAAGCTTCCTTGAAGGTAATCCAATACAGTGTTTCACATATAATAGGTATTTAATAAATGTTGAATTGAAATCCTAAATCTGTCACTTAAAATTGTGAACCTATGGCAAATCAGTTAAGCTCTCTGGATTTCAGTTTCTCATCTGAAAAAAAAATGGCATGGTTAAACTAGATAATCTTAAAAGTCCCTTCTAGTTCTTTGACTATGAACCTATGAATTGAATTAGAAGGAAAGGTCTGGAAAGAGTATGGGTATTATGATGAACACAGCTTTAATACTAAGATCCATAACCTTAACCTAGGTTATTCAAGTAATGAAAACTCTGTTGTGCAGGATCATGTATATAGGAAGATAATATAATATTTGGAGTTAAAGACACTCTGCTTAAATCATTCTTGCACAGTTAATCCTTTTTCGATAATGAATTTCTTTCAACCTCCTTTTGGTCCCTATATGATAAGGCAACAGCCAAAGTTAATGACACATCTCTTCTTACTGGTGGGACCTGAAGGTTTTAGCTTCATGTTAAAGAAATAGCTACATGAATAGGAGCATGCTCTCCTCACCCCATTCCCATTCTAAAAAGTATAAGTAAAGGTATGGCACCCAAGCAATTTTCCCAAATGCAATTTTAAAACTTGAACTTGTCACATTAACATGTTTTCCACAGCACTGTTAGTTATAATGAAAGGATTACTCTGTTTGTATCTAACACCCATGCCAATCACTCTTCATGTCCACCTACATGGTACATTTCCCATGCTCTGCCCTCCTACCTCTCCTATCTAGTAGCAGTCAGACCATGGAAGAACAAGATTTAATAGTGATGATTTAGTCAATAGATGTAGTGGCCAAGCAGTGACACAGAAGAAAACCATGAGGAAAAGGCTATGAGGGGCCCCTACTACAAAAAGAAAAGCTTCCAGAAATATCCAGGAAGATACACTGGGTTCACCAGTGACTGATCTACCCATGACTTTGAAGATCACCAAACTATTCATTATCACTTAAGAAGGCTCAAATGAGATAGCTTCCCGTCCTTCTTCATTTCTTTTTATTGTTTGCTCAGAGACTTTTTCTCATATCAGGGATTTAGGGAAATATAGTGCTTTATACTTTAAAAAGTAACAGAAGGAAGAACAAAATAAGGTACGGTAAGTTTGAGGACACCTAGGAAATGCCAGTACCTTTAGAGAGGGAGCTGTTTTCTGGTACTCAGCTTCAAGTAACCCATGACCAGCTTGCCCCTAGAGATGCAGGAAAAGGACTGTGTGCAATCTGCAGAATTCACTTGAAGAGAAACTTGACTTTTACTTAAAAAGGAAAAAAAAGTGAACTCGGGTCTAATGGGACCATCAGCAAAATAATAAAGACATTTTCCCATCAGTAATCCAAGCAACTCACTACCTACTTTTGTAGCATTAAAAAAGGTTTGCTTGTTTGTTTTTCAAGAGTCCTTTATGTGATTCTCTTCAACAATGAGGTGATTCAGACCAGTTCCAATGATCTTGTGATGAAGAGAGCCATCCACACCCAGAGAGAGGACTGTGAGAAATTAATGTGGTTCACAACATAACACTTTCACTCTTTTTGTTGTTGTTTGCTTGTATTTTATTTTTTCTCATTTTTTTCCTATTTGATTTGATTTTTCTTGTGCAGCAAGATAATTGTATAAATATGTATGCATATATCGGATTTTACACATTTCTACCATATTTAACATAAAAAATTAAATTAAATTAAATTTTAAAAAAATAATCCTTTAAAAAATACTTTGGTATATCCATGAAAGGAATCTTACTGATGAATTGCTAGCTTGGCTGCATGTCTAAGACCCTGCTTACTTATAAGATCCATTAAATTATGAAAAGAGAGGTTAATTATAAGGAGGACTCATGACCTAAGTGAAGGGAGTTACAGTAATCTCAGACAGGGCACTAATAAAGAAGACAAGTTTTGTTGCAGTGCTGATCTCCAGGGTGAGAATTTAATGTAAAAAGCTGATAATGAATGTGGGCACTACTTGGAGTTTGTATGGAGAGCTGAAGAGCCCATTGTATTTTAGATGTGTTAATGTTGGGGTTGCTGCAGCAATGATTCATTGACACAAGGGCCAACTACAATTCAATATAATTCCTTGTAACTTTTTTTTTAAGTCTGGGGTTGGGTAAAAGTCCCAAAGAGGTCTTGCTTGGAGCTGGTTTCTCTACTTAATTTACAAGTTTATGTATACAACATTTTGAAGAGAAATGTTTCCAGCCCCTCTCCCCATTTTCCCCTGATGATTCCCTTTCAGTTCTTCATTAAAATAGTTTTATAAAAGCTAGTTAACATTCAGGAAGCCACACTTTTTCTCTAAATATTTTCCTTTCTTGAAAAAAAAGAGGATTGTGTTTTTCCAAGGGTGTACTGATTTTTGGACCATGAAAATACCACAACCTAGTCTTTTGACAGGATTACAGATTTATTTAGAGCTGAAAAAGATCTTGGAGGTCCTCTAGTCAAAGTCCCTCATTTTATAGATAGGGAGACAGAAGTTCAGAAAGATTAAGTGACATGCCACAGAGGGAGCATGTGGTCAAACCAGGGTTAAGACCAAGGTCCTGCTGCTATTGCTACCATACTCTTTTGCTATAGTTGTCATACTGCTGTTGCCACCCCTTCTTCAGGAAGATGTCATTGCTTATTTCGGAGACTTCCTGGGTCAATATGCCTTGGTGCTAATTTATAAATTTTGAATTTTATTATTAGTCATTCTCAATCCCCACCCATTTAGCTGACAAAAGGGCTCTTCAGGCTGCCAAAATTTTTATGATTGCCTTCCTGAAAGGCAATTCTAGTCCCTAACCTTCACTCCCAGATGTATTAGGACAAATGAAAATTCCATTAATTTCTTCCCTGCTTCAAGGTTTAGTTGGGATGTCTTGCCTAGTTGCTGGTCAGAGCCTTATGCAGTCTTTTTGACTTTTTGTACTCCTCTCCAATTATCTTTCCAACTTCTTCAATCTCCATTCCTCCTTCATTCTACTCAAACCCCTAGTCAGTAACTAGGTGAAAATCATTTGGAGGTTCTGAGAAGCCTCAAGAGAGTACTAGAAGGGAAAAATAGGAGTAAAGCTGGCAAGAGCTGCTGCAACTTCTGCTACCACAGCAAAGACCCATGTCCTCATTTCATCTGTACTGTAATAAATAATAAATGTAATAAATGAATCAATAGTTATCACATATTAGTGAAAATTAACAAGCTTTTATTTAATTTAATTCAATTAATGGCAGACAATATTCCTTAAGGTATTAGTCGAGAGAATCTGGGTTCAAAACTTGCTTCAGAGAATTACTATGTATATTTGAACAAATCATCTAACCCAGGGCTTCTTAAACTTTTTCCACTTGTGACCCCTTTTCACCTGAGAAATTTTTACATGATCCTGGGTAGGTAGGTATATAAAATAGATATACATATCAAACATTTACTGATAATCATAGTTTTGTGACTCACATTCAGTTACAAGACCTCCTATAGTCTAAGAAGTTTAAGAAGCTGGGATCTAACCTCCCTAATTCTCAGTTTCCTCAAATATAAAATAAAAAGGTTGATTTAATAGCCTTTAAGCTACTTTCCAGCTTTAGATCCATCATCAATTTAACAAACATTTCCTAAGTACCTAATTTGTGTAAGACCCAATGAATGGAACCTTCATCCTGGACTCAGGCAGCCCTGGGTTCAAATTTCACCTTAAATAATTATTAGCTATATGAAAATACAGCAACTCAAAAAATCCAGTTCAGGGTATGGCAAAAGACTTAATCCTCTTTACCTTGGTTTCCTTATCTGTAAATAGATGAAGAAAGAAATGACAAACCACTCTAGTATCTTTTCCAGGAAAGCCTTAAAAGGGGGTTACAAAAAGTGAAATATAACAAATGACTGAACAAATGATGACCTTTGAACTCATATCCTCCTGATTCCAGGCCTGGAACTCTATCCATGTGCCATTTAACTGCCCCAATGGGGAGTATACTCTCCCCTTAAACATACAAGATCCCTAGAGACAATGAGTTCAAAGTTAGCAATACAGACAGAGGGTAAATTCTCAATTCGACTACAAGAAGTCCTTTTCTTCCTTTGTGGAGTCTTCATGAAGCTGCCCTTAATTAAATGTAACTTTCACCTGGGTTGACCAATTACACACCAACATGTTATCATCAAAGGCAACATTCCAATTACACCCAAATCCCTCAAGAACACCCATATAATCCTGAAGGAATCTTGTAGTCAAGATTCCAATCCCTTGGAATCAGGGATCATCAATGGATAAAAGAATTAAGATAGTAACTACAGAGCAAGTGTTACATACAGAAAGATTAGGTTCCTTTCCCCGGTCACAAAAGTGGCAATATCAGGGAGGGGATGGGGATCAAGTCAAGTTTCTTGGACTCCAAATGCAAAACTTTTTTCACTGAACCATTCTGTCTCTGATAATGTGAAGTATAGAAGAGTAAAGGATAGCATAGCAGTATTAGAGTCAGGAAAAGTTGGTTTCAAATCCTGCTTCTGATATTTTTTTTCAGTGGGTGACATTTAATTCCTCAATGGGGCAGTTAGTCACACTGAATCTGTTTCCTGAGCCACAATGTACAATGATCAACTGGAAAAGAGACTTAGCTATCAATAGGTGATCAATACAATGATCCAAGACAGCTAATGTTCAACTCCTATAAGGTCTTTTATCCCGAAATCTCAGAATTTGAATATTGGATAATCTCAAATGTGATTGAATAATAATCCCATCAACAATCTATCCTTGATAAACGGTCATATGTGCTGTGATGAAAAGATCTTTAGAAAGTGGAAACCTACTACATTCCCAGATTCCACTTTAGCATATCTCTAATTATTAGAAATATTTTCTGACTGGCATTAATTCTCTGTGTAGCATTGAATAAGTCATCTAATCTTTTTGGTTCCTTCATCTTTAGAATGAGAAGGTAGGAAGTGGCAACAAAAATAATTGTCACTGAAGTTTTTGGCTAAACAGATCAATTCTCTCTTCCAACACTCAAGAATCACTCAGATGAAGCCTACTATGATGCTATAACCTGAGCAAATTTGAAATCCTCCAGTGGTGTCTTTAATTCTCCCCTAAAGGTTTTCTTGATATCGGGTTTTTCTATCCACCATTTCTTCTTCCCATTTCTCATATATTAAATGAGAGCCTCCTGACCCTCAAAATTCATGTTTCACTTCTATATTCATACTTTTTTCTATTAAATCAACAATCATTTAAAAACCAAAGAAAACATACTTGTCTCCAAATTTTCAAGATTTCTCTTCTTTACTTTCTCCTTCCTCCCTCCTTTTCTCCTTTCTTCTTCCCCTTTTCCCTCCTTCCTTTTTGTCTTTTCTCCTCCCTCCTTTCTTTCCTCTTTTCCTCCTTACTGCTCTCTCTCCCTCCCATCCTTTCTTGTTGAAGTTTTACCTTCAGTCAAATAAAGAGTTAGTGGAACTGGGATTTGCAATATGCTCATAGCTCTGAAGGATTGACCATGAGCATCTATTAGTTTGGCACCTTAAAACTTTGTTCCTATACATTCATTTATCTGGTTTTTAAGAAAGAAAGATCTTGGGGCAGCTAGGTGGTGCAGTGGTTAGAGCACCAGCCCTGAAGTCAGGAGGACCTGAGTTCAAATCTGGTCTCAGACACTTAACATTCCCTAGCTGTGTGACCCTGGGCAAGTCACTTAACCCCAATTGCCTAAGCAAAAAAAAAAAAAAAAAGATCTTTCTCTGCCTACTTAGAACATTAAACTATTCCCACACATGTGAAGCATCATTTTATATCATTCACAAAAGGATATAAATCATTTTTATCACAGGCCACAGATTTTTGTCCAAATCTTATTTGAAAGTGGTTTCTTGATACATATATGTTAGTTTTTTTAACAAAATTCTTTTGTTACTCTTTAACTATCAACCATTATCTTTAACAGATATATCTTATATCCTTTAATAATTAAGATATTTTTTCCTTTCCACAAAAATGTTTTCTGCTCTTTCATCACCAAATTGCAGCATGCTTTACATTTGTGTAATATTTAAAACATTTACTTAATGCTCTAATCCAGTGAATTTTTGACGTTTTTCTTGAATTTTTATGTATTTTTCTTAGAGTTTAGTTGGTATATTATTGGCATGCTGAATTTTTGACACATTTACTTGAATTTTAATGCATTTTTTTGTCTGCTGAATTTTTTGATGTGTGGATTTTTGTTGTGTTTTTTCTTATCATGTCACTGGCATGCCATCTGCATGTGTGGAATTTGAGTCAGCTTTCTTAACATATGATTGGCATTCTGTTAATGTGTTGTGTCTGACATACTTTCTGGTCATGACATATTGAGTCTTTTATTTCCTTAGTATGTTATTGGCATGTAAAACTTTGTCTCTCATTTCTAAGCATGTAATTGGTATGTAAATGGTGTGGTAGATTGGCATGTTGAATCTTCTCAGCATGTTATGTGTGTTGAATCTTTGGTGTGGCTTTTCTTGCCATATAATTGGTATGCTGTTGGCATGTTGGATGTTTGATTGCTTTTTTAAATTAGTATATAATTGGCATGTTGTTTTTGTATTGAAATTTTGTTGTACTTTTCTTTGTGCATAATTGGCCTGTTGGCATGTTGACTTTTTAATGGATTTTTCTTAGCATGGAATTGGCATGTTACTGGTGTGCCAAAATTTTGGCGTAGTTTCCTTAGAATGTAATTGGCTGTTGAATCATGGATAGTTTTTCTTAGCATATAATTGGCATGTTGTTTAGCGTGTCAAGTGGCAAAGCATTCATGTAATTAGCATGTTGTTGGCATGTTGAAACATTGGTGGGGTTTTCTTGGTGTTGGTTTAGTGTGCAATTACATGGTAAGAAAAAAACACACCAAAGTTTCAATAGCACCCTTCCCAGATTCAAAAAGCTGACAACATGCCAATTATGTGCTAAGAAAACCAATGCAGCACTGGCATGTCAATAACATGTCAATTACATGCTAATAAAAGCTATGCTGAAATTTCAACAAACCAATTACACACTAAGACCCTCAAAAACACAACATGCCAATTCCATGCTAAGAAGAACAATCAAAGTTTCAGCCTGCCAATCACAACCCCTCAAGAAATCAACATGCCAGTAACATCCCAATTATATGCCAAGAAAATTTCAACATGACAATTACACACTAAGAAAAACATACCAAATATCCACGTCAACAATTCAAGAAGATATATCAAAAAATCAGCATGCCAATAATATGCCAACCACACGCTAAGAAAAATACATGAATCATTCAAGGTAAACGCCAAAATTTCAATGTTGGAGCAGAGTGAAGTAAATGTGTTCCAAAGTGCAAGGTATACTGTAATTTGGTGATAAAGCAGAAAACATTTTTGTGTAAAGGAAAAGATTTATCTTAATTATTAAAGGATATAAAATGAATCTATTAAAGATGATGGTTAATAGTTAAAGGGTAACAAAAGAATTATATTTTACAATATGCATTTTATATATGTGTAAACATGTATATGAACAAACTGTTTTCAAATAAGATTTGGACAAAAATCTGTGGCCTGTGTTAAAATGATTTATATCTCTTTGTGAATGATATAAGATGATGCCTCACTTGTATGGGAAGAGTTTAATGTTCTAAATAGGCAAAGAAAGATCTTTCTTTCTAAAAACCCAGATAAATGAATGTATAGGAAGAAAGTTTTAAGATACCAAACTATTAAATGCTTGTATAAGCATGTTGCAAATTCCAATAACTCTTTATTTGACTGAAGGTAAAACTTCAACAAGGAAGGAAGGGAAGAAGGGAGGGAGGGAGAAAAGGAAAAATGGAGGGAGGGAGTGTGGAAGGAAGAAAAATCTTGAAAATTTGGAGACTGAAGTATGATTTCTTTGTTTTTTAAAGGATTGTTGATTTAATTTTTAAAAGTTTGAAGAGTTGTGAATATGTAAGTGAAATATGAATTTTGAAGGTTAGGAGGCTCTCATTTAATATATTAAGAACTAGGAAGAAGAAATGGCAGGTAGAAAAACTTAACATCGGAGCTTGAAGGGAGAATTGAAGACACCACTGGAGGGATTCAAATTTGCTCAGATTCTTGCAGTGAGAAGTAATTGATTCATAGTAAGCTTCAGCTGTTTAATTTTTCAATGTAGGTTTTTGTTTTTGTTTTTGTTTTACTGAGGCAGTTGGGGTTAAGTGACTTGCCCAGGGTCACACAACTAGGAAGTGTGAAGTGTCTGAGGTCAGATTTGAATTCAGGTCCTTCTGACTTCAGGGCTGGTGCTCTATCCCTTACGCTACCTAGCTGCCCCCAATGTAGTTTTTTTAAGTGTGTTTTTAGTATGTAATCACTGATGGTTTGATGTTGGCATTTAAGTAGTTCTTATTAATATGCTCTTGGCTTTGTGTGCTGATGTTGCTTTGTTGTGTGATGTGGCTTGATGTGCTGTTGATGTGTGTTGTCATGTTGTTATCATGCTAATTTATGGTCCCTTGAAGTTTCAGTGGACACCATCTTACAGCTAAATTGTACACTGTTTTTAAGTTGGAACTTGTTTTTTTAGCCAATGTTACTAAAGTGTCCAGAAGGATGCTTCTGACCAAAAGCCCATCAATGTGATTGATAAACTTGGGGCATTTAGACTTCAGGAGCATTGAAAGATCAGTAGTCTTTGAACACGGGCTAAATAAGACATTAGTATTTTAACTGGGTAGCTGTGACTGATTGATGCAAAACAAAATTTTATTCCATATCTTGCAAAAAGGCAGCAGTTGTTCTCACTCAGAGACCTTGGCTGAAATGATTTGCGACATATCCAAAATCACATTCAAGCTAAAAGGCAACATCTGTGGAAGACAGTCTTAGAGAATCTCCACTTGATATGTGAGGATAAATCTAGAATAAAGATAATACAATTAAGCTGAAACCCATTTTGTTGCCCACCCTCCACCCTTCTCAATAATCATATACAATAGAATAGTTGTAACTTCTCTGTCTGTCAAGTATTTAATTGACTACCACTGCTAGCCACTGAGAACAGCTAACCAATACAAATACTTTGTAGAGTGAGAAAAAAACCTACAAATGACTTTTTCAATGAAAAGAATTCTGGGCTTTTGAGGTATCTCTGGCAAATGTTACCAAGATTGAATGATATTGACTATGGTACCACTGATGGGCTGTGCCTCTGTCATCTGATGATCAGCATTACCATCATTCTCTCCACCCTCCCCCCCCAAGTTACAGGGGAGTGGATTTTTCAAGCAAAACAAATCTTAAAGATTATCTCCCAAGTAAATTGTGATCTATGTCAGTAAAGAAAATGCTGACATTAGTGAAATCACAGGTCTCTGAAGGAATAATGTGTGTGTGTCTATGATGTTGAATCTTTGCTTGAAGTAGTATATTCTCTATTCTCATTGCTTACCTCTCAACCAAACTTGCAAAAAAATAGAAGCTAGAGGAATAGTGGGGAACAGATCTTGAAAGGGTGGTAATATTGAAAGTAGCAAAGAACTCGAGATGAAAAATGGTTTCTACTTCCAGAGAGAACTGAAGAACTGAGCATAGATTGAAGCATAAAGTGCCAAGCCAAATTGCATATATACATTCTAAGACAGTAGTGCAACATATATTTATTGTTTATCTATGTTTTGGTGAAGGCTGATTTGCTCACAAAGTAGTAGTAATAGTAGTATATGCCAAGTAGAATATATCCAATCATCCATCCTAGTTGGATATTTAGATTTAACAGCAGGAGCTCTTGCTACTTCATTCTGGGTTTGTTTTTTCTTATTTTGTTGTTTTTTATTCCCCTTTCCGGTAACCACTGTCCCAGGGAGAGTAGTAAGTAACCTAGAGTTTCCTCTAGCCATTTCAATTCTTCTTGTAAAATTACACAACTTAACTGAACATTTAAGGATGTTCCAGTCATTTTTACTTGCATATCACAATGACATTCTCAGGAAATAACAGCTTGCTTCAGGGAAATAACCTCTTTAACCAAACAATTGAATTCTTTTAAGTTTTATTCTCTATGGAGAAATATTTGGTTCCTCTTAATATTTTAGGGAAGCCTACTTAGGATCCCAGAATTTCTGAACTGAAAATGCCATAAGAGGGGCAGCGAGGTAGCACAGTGGATAGAGTACCAGCCCTGAAGTCAGGAGGACCTAAGTTCAAATCTGGCCTCATATACTTAACACTTCCTAGCTGTGTGGCCCTGGGCAAGTCACTTAACCCAAATTGCCTCAGAAAAAAAAATGTAAAAATATGCATACCCTTATAGGAATCTCTTCTCCACTCCTCCCCAACACTCTGTCCCTAATAAAAAATCAAACTAGGGAATTTACTGCCTTCTAAGATAACCCATCCTACTTTTGAACAACTCTTTTTCCTAGGATAATTTCCTGTATTATTGAATCTACTCTCTGCTTCTCAGTAATGCCATTGTCTCTAGGGTCAAAAGACTTGGATTCAAGTCCTGCTTCTGATTCTTATTACCTGTGAGAACTTAGACAAGTGCCTTTGCCATACTGGGCCTCAATTATCCCAAATATAAGATTACAAAAGTGCACTAGATGGACTCTGAGACCCCTTTTACATCTAATTCTATGATCCTGTTACCCTTTGATCCTACCCTCTCAATTAGCTCTCCCAGATTCAAGCAAAGATTTGGACTTTACCACAAAGCTTGAGTTTGTCATGCCCTATCCCTATTTCACCCCATCTTCTCTTCATATTTTCATTTTAATCCTTCCTTGTCTAATTTCAGGAAACCTCTTTGTTTGCTCTTCAGTTGTGTTCTTAAGATTAACCCATCATTAGCATGAAGTTCTGCCCTATCTGAGTACCCAGCATCCCAGGCCCAGGAGCCTCATTTAAGCCTTTGTGAATTGTTCTGTCCTTCCCAATACACCCACTACACACCCCACTCTCCCTTTGTGGTACTTATGTGAGAAGTCCAAGCCCATTTTTCAATACCAGACCCACAGGGAAGGCACATATATGCTTGTCAAAACAAAAGAATTTCAATCCAAAGTAGTTGACATGTCATATATAAATATCAATCCATCAATCAAAAGGTAATTATTAAGATTTTATTATGC